>SAYR01005606.1:26222-74623 GCA_004382745.1 Argopecten irradians irradians
TCA
The DNA here is from genome assembly GCA_004382745.1 of Argopecten irradians irradians. Lineage (NCBI taxonomy): Eukaryota > Metazoa > Mollusca > Bivalvia > Pectinida > Pectinidae > Argopecten > Argopecten irradians. The sequence continues at coordinate 26,226 of SAYR01005606.1, forward strand.
CATTTCCGATGATCGACGATGATACACTTGTGACATCCAAGGATCTGATGATCCTCACAGTAATACTCCAGTTTCTCCTTATGTTTACCACACCCAGTAGCCGACATCTTCCGTCGAATGGTGGCTGATTTATTTTCTTGCGTTATATGCTCGGGCTCACAATCATCGTGAAACAAATCATGATGACCGACTTTACAAGATTCACAGAAGTAATATTTGGTTTGCTCGCACCAAAACTTTGCAGGAATGTTCATGTTTCCTTTCTTCTCACAAGGTTTACACATGATCAGCATGCTTGTATTTTGTAAATGTTGGATCATCTCTACCGCCAGATTGTTGGTAGGAAATTGTTCGGCCCAACGTTGTTTGTCTTCTGACTGGTTTAACGGCTCGGTGTCCCTACGACATACTGGACACGAGAAAGAAGACGCCGACGCCATCTTACCTGACGATTCATTGACGATGTAGCTAGCGAGACACTCTTGACAGAATGAATGAAGACAGGGGAGGGACTTGGGATGTCGGAGCTGTTCCAGACAGATAGGACATTCAAGCATCAGAATGTCGAGAGATTGACTACCAGGGACATTGTCTGACATCTCGTCCTGAACAACTTCACCTTCCGCCATGGTAATGTGGCGTTTACCAACCCTTAAAACAAAAACAATAATATACAAATTAAAAAAGCGCAACAATCTTTGTCTGTCTGTTTGAATGAAAAGTGTCAATCTGCCCTGCAGAAAGGGCGTTAGAATTGTACCTGCTGCCCCTATTGCGTGATCGTAAAAGGCGACTAAATTTAGGATCTTATCTTTTCTCTTCTGCCTAACTGACTTTATCTTCCCTAATGCCTGCCATGGCACCGCCTCACTTTTGGCCTTGAGTTGAGCGTTCGCCCCTGTGAGGAAGGCTCTGGGTTCTGTCCCCTGGCCGAGACACACCAAAGTCTATAAAAGTGGTAGTTTCTGCTCCTGCTTAGCGCTCAGCATACAGGGAGTGGGACGACTGGTTCGCCCGTTGTCAGCTATTTATCTCAATTACGCAGGTGAACTTGTAAAATTATATTTGATATTACTCCATACAGATCGTGTCAAAATACATATATCTTTGCTGATATTTTATTACTATACATGATTATTAAAATTGTCAAAAAACCGCTAAAACTCAATCAATTTTTTATCGAGATATATATCTTATAAGTTTCTTTATTTCAATAGTCCAAAGAACTCAACTAATACATTTAACCGCTGACGAACTGCTTTTAATTTGCAATCTAATCAGAATAAGGTAACTTAACATATCACCCGAAAAGATGAAGAAAACCAATCGTCAAAAACGCGATACTCCGAGCTTGATTTCAATTTTTTATCAAACATGGTACACTTAACTGTTTAATGATTAAACAAATCAATATCAATTGTACAGTCTGCTGATCTTGAGAAGGTTGGTATTAAATATGGTTTATTTATCAATCAATTCACAACTCAAATCAAATATAGCACTAAAAAAGGCAAGAGTTCCACTATTACAAAAAGCCACAACATGAACATATATATATATATATATGATTCACGGAAAGGGGTTTCTTATTTTAAAATCACTGCCATTGAGAAATCCTACACTTCTAGTAGAAGAATTAATGATTTTCAAATTATATTTCTCCTTGATCGTTAATTATTTTGATAGTGGAGTTTCATTGTCTTTACAAAACTCTAGATTGATAAAACTATTTTGCTATTTAACATTGATTGCATAATTTTCTTGTTATTATGGATAAAGTAATCAATTAAGACATGGCTATAAGGGTCGAGATATTTGGGCTCATTTATGGAATACATATTGCATATGTCTTGTTAACACACATTGTTATTTAGCCACATGTGTAAGTAGTAGACAATACTCGTAACTTCGTGAGAAATTTAAAAGTAAATAAATAATCATAATTTTGATAGTTGATTCATTCCATGAAGAGCTTCATTAACAAAAGGGGAAAATGCGTTAAACCAGTGCTTATATGGAGGGAATAGATTGTCGGTAAAAATGTAATTTAACAAATATCGAATTTTGAGCATCGTCTGTCCATAATGTGCGTGAAATAGATGTGTTAAACAAATATAAAACGAAAGCAAACACGTCTTTTTCATCCAAATGTTAAATGTATCAATATTTGTTAATAAAATAGTCTCAATACTAACAGTTCATTACTGTGTGTCATTTCTAAACCGCTACGATTGTCTACTTTCATTTTAAATTACATTAAGATATCAGTATAGAATTAATGTACCTGGCGTACTATGCTTTCCGGTCGGGTACGGAATGGTCCCTATATATGGGTGCATTTGATTAGGTAACATCCATATATCGATATGGCGGCCACGTCACCACAATCTATTCGGTGGTCCCACTTAAATGTCTCGCAGATATTATTTGGCGGCTACCACATGTTTAAATGACGACCACCTTATATCTAATTGACGATCGCAGGATAATTATATATTTCAACCGCCAAATACATAACATACATTGTATAATATGTTCCTATGTAAGCTTAATCTGGTTCCGTAGGTTTCCCAATGGATATCATGCAGTGTTAACCCAGTAGAAAACGAAAGTAAACACCAAGACACCAAGAAGTCATCCAGATATTATATGAATCAATATTTCAAATGTGTACCAATATTTGATTAATGAAATATTATCCGTATAGATATATTTACACATAATGTTATTTCAGCACAGTTACAATTGTCTACTTTCGTTTTAAACAGATTACTATACGGAGTAAAATCAAACCACATCATTTCCCAATTGTTAGAGGTGTTGTCACTTAATGCTAATGGTACATATACCTTTTTGATGTTAAATGTCAATATAAAACCAATATATCACAGGATTACTAACTCTAAGCAGCAGTTTTCATATAAACATCATCATGGTTGTTCCCCTAGCTTGTCCACTACACACGCCTTATTTCGAAGAAAAACGATTATAATATACAAACACGGTCATAATTTATTCCGCATCGAAATATTTTACTCTCTAATTTTGCATTCCCCGAAATCTTCGAGTTAACAGCTAAATACTATAGCGTTAATAACAAGAGGGGGCATGTGAAATAACATGAATGAAGATTAATTACATGTAGGGCCTAACTACTATAGTTTGATATTGTAAACATGATCTGTAATACACGGTCATTTCCTTCATATTTTCTTTTAATATTCCAATATCGCTTTTATTTAAATACAACCAAATGAGATTCTCCCTCCTTGAGATATCAATATAGATTAGAGGTCGATACGTTGTTAAAATCGTCGATATTTTTAACAATGGCTGCCTTGTGTTATTTCCATGAACATTTTGAGTGTGTAATCCGGCAAACTTGTCATAGTGTCCGTGAAACTCATTCAGTGACGAAGAAACAGTAATAAAACTCACGTATACCTAGCCTTGCTTTTATTGCTTAAACAAATGATGAATACATTTTTTTTATTTTCGGATTTTTATTAATATGCAAATTTTGAAATAAAAAAAAAAGTTTTTACATCTTTTACATATTTTAATTCTTAGCACCTGACACCCGCATGATAGGCAGCATTAATCAAAAGCGCATTGCAATAAGCCTATAAAGAATCTATAGACCTTTGTTTTTTAAACTTTTTTCTTCTATCGATTTTTCCTTTCGATTCATGGACAACCGTATTGAAACAGTGAGAATATCTGCCCATGTTATACATAATTATCAAACCCTGTCCATTTTACAATTGATAACATTTTGCTACCATACAATGATGAATTTCGGCTTATATAGTATTCTATATAGTAAACATTAGAAATACATTGTTAATCTGTGACCTCAGAAGTATATGACACGATTGGAGTACCCGGAGAAAAAAAACACCGACTAGTGGAAAGTACCTGGCAACTGCCCCACACGGGATTCGAATTCGCAACACAGAGGTGGGTGACATGTGGTAATATGTCGGGACATCTTAACCACTCGGCCACCGCGACACAGAGGTGGGCGACTTGTGGTAATATGTCGGGACAACTTAACTACTCGGCCACCGCGACACAGAGATGGGGGACTTGTTGTAATATGTCGGGACATCTAAACCACTCGGCCACCGCGACACAGAGGTGGGTGACTTGTGGTAATATATCGGGACATCTTAACCACTCGGCCACCGCGACACAGAGATGGGGGACTTGTTGTAATATGTAGGGACATCTTAACCACTTGGCCACCGCGGCCCCTGTGATATGTGATCAAATACTAAATATGTTGTTTACCGATAACAAATTATCAAAATATAACAATAAAGTAAAAAAGAAAAAACTACTATCACTACTAGAAATCAAAACAATTTTTCATCGATAATACCACAGGAATGAAAGTGCGATAATTCTACATTACTGAGCATATCTTGATATATGGAGAGATCCAAGAATAGACAAATCTGCGTTAATCGAGATCTGTAATGTGACGATAAAATTTAGGGGACACCCGGGTTCGAACCAGGGACTTCTCGATCTGCAGTCGAATGCTCTACCGCTGAGCTATATCTTCACAATCGCAATTGAAAAATATATCATATATATATTTCTGATGCAATAATATCGGATTCATGAGTCAACATATTTATTTACTTCTTCCCTAATTATATAAGCTATTTTTAAACGTCAGCACTAAAACAAAATAAGACATAATCATGTAAAGTTATATTTGTATATTTTACTAGCTGACACCCTTACACACACGTATATAGACCGTCAATAACCTGTGTAACATCATTATAAACCGCTCTGCTAACTGGAATATCATTACATTATTACCCCAATCAGCCGTCTGTGTCAATGTGTAAACGTACCAGGTCGTAGGTTTACGTCTGTAAACAAAATCCTAGTAGTTTGTTTACAGTTAGTATACGTATACCTGTCGTCTGCTGACGAGGCATAGTATTATCTATAAATAAATCTGACTATGACGTCAGAAATAGTACACCAGTCGTTTTACTATCATGGTATAAATATAGCCGGGGTTGTCCTTGTGGACAGACACGGGGAGACAGGAGGACACCGAGGTACGTAGGCCACTTTCTATTTTTGTTTTTGATATTTTGAAAATGGAAAAAGTTTTAGCTTGATTTTCTTATCTTGGAAGTATATAATTAATTGTTTGTGCAAAAACCTGTTATAGGTATGTTTATCAGAAATGATCATCCTTCTCCATTTCAACCACTCAGTTTTGTCTATTCATTAATATATGGTAATTTTAAAATAACATTTTAAAGTTGATTATTTTCCAGAGTTAAAATATTTTCACAAATTCTGTATCTTAATAAAATAAGAACCATATATTTCTGTCTAACATCTTCTTGTTGTTTTAAATCAATTGTATATGACGAATGTTTTAACATTTAAATAATTTATGAGTGAAAAAAAAACTTTAAGAAAGTCTGAATTTCAAAACCTATGTGTAATACATTTTAGCCTTTCTATTACGTTGCAACAAATCATTTTCGTTTGGATTTTTAATTGCGTTGGGTTTGTATGGAAGTCTTGAAAAGCCATTACAGCTTTAATTTTCAATTAAATTATTGATGAAATTAAAATTATTTGTATGAAAGTCAGTATCTTACATCATATCAAGAAACCTTATTATTAAAATAATGCATTTTAATTTCCTTTTGTTATAACATGTTTTTGAACAATCGTTTAATTTGATACGATTATTACGATTTGATACATATATTTTGGAAAAAGTCTGAATTTCAAAAAGTATGGCTATTATTTCAGAGGTGTCCACAAGATGGAGTCCGTGGTCATATCAATCGCTTGACCTCCTCGGATTCGTTAATAGCCACACCCACTTTGACGAGGAACCAAGGCACGTGAGCTATGAAATATTTGGGTACAAAGGTCACACGGGTACCTTCTGTTTCTGTCGGCGTGTGTCTTGACCCCTTTACCGCCGGGGTAGAGAAATCGTGGATGGAAATGGTATGGACAAAGCAGTGACATTTGTCAGAGAAGGTGATTCACGTTATGACAAAGAGCTTAAAAACAACGATAAATCAAAATATTTTAGGACGAAAACCGTAAATACAATGGAGGACAAAGAAGAAAGTGATTTGGGGAGTGAAGGTGAAAACACAGACGTGTTGGATAGATAACGATATGGGGAGTGAAGGTGAAACACAGACGTGTTGGATAGCTAACGATTTGGGGAGTGAAGGTGAAAACACAGACGTGTTGGATAGCTAACGGTTTGGGGAGTGAAGGTGAAAACACAGACGTGTTGGATACACAACGATTTGGGGAGTGAAGGTGAAAACACAGACGTGTTGGATACACAACGGTTTGGGGAGTGAAGGTGAAAACACAGACTTGGTGGATAGATAACGATTTTGGGAGTGAAGGTGAAAACACAGACTTGTTGGATAGATAACGATTTGGGGAGTGAAGGTGAAAACACAAACGTGTTGGATAGATAACGATTTGGGGAGTGAAGGGGAAAATACAGACGCGTTGGATACACAACGATTTGGGGAGTGAAGGTGAAAACACAGACATGTTGGATAGGCAACGATTTGGGGAGTGAAGATGAAAACGCAGACGTGTTGGATAGATAACGATTTGGGGAGTGAAGGTGAAAACACAGACGTGTTGGATAGATAACGATTTGGGGAGTGAAGGTAAAAACACAGACGTGTTGGATACACAACGATTTGGGGAGTGAAGGTGAAAACACAGACGTGTTGTATAGATAACGATTTGGGGAATGAAGGTAAAAACACAGACGTGTTGGATACACAGCGATTTGGGGAGTGAAGGTGAAAACACAGACATGTTGGATAGGCAACGATTTGGGGAGTGAAGATGAAAACACAGACGTGTTGGATAGATAACGATTTGGGGAGTGAAGGTGAAAACACAGACGTGTTGGATACACAACGATTTGGGGAGTGAAGGTGAAAACACAGACGTGTTGGATAGATAACGATTTGGGGAGTGAAGGTGAAAACAAAGACGTGTTGGATAGATAACGATTTGGGGAGTGACGACATGTTGGATAGATAACGATAATGCACTACTCACGTTAATTTGATTATTGTAACGCATGTTCTGTGGAACGATTGTGTTCGGGATGAATTGGTGTTTTCATAACTTTGCTAAGAAAGAATTCAAGGATATTTGCCCTGAGTGACATTTAACTCTGAAAAAAACATCAAACTGAGCCCAGTTTGACACTTTCGTGCATGTAAAGTGTTGCTTTATTCAGTTATAGATATAGTTGTTTTCCATTACAAATTGTATTAGTAATTCATAATATATTTTAAGTTCGTTTCCAGTTATGGTTGCCTTTTAACTATATAAGAATTCTAATTAATCTCCTTTTAAAAGTAATGAAATGACCATATTAGTGCACATTTCATATAAGCTTGTGTAAATGTATAATGAACCTCAAATACTGCCCTATCTTTACAGAGATTAGAGAACCTTTACAGGTAAAAAATTCAAGGTGACATATATTTTGTGGGTATTGTCATTATTCAGTTTTTATACTTTTGTATTTTCGTTTTATACACCTGGATTACCGTGGTACACAAACATGTCTGTGCTTAGTTGGAGTATGTTCCATGTCCACCTTTCATCTTGGTGTTTTAACATATATTTTGTATTTTGAGATGTATGATTATATACAGTAAATATAGACGAAATCCCCCATGACAATAATACAAGACGACTGTAGTTTAACATTGTCGTTTGTCATTATTTTATCCAGATTTAAATTGTATTAAACTTAATGCTGCAAACAATCAGCCGCAATGTGCCGATAGTGAAAATGAGTGATATGGCGACTAAAATATGACTGCAACCATTAATTATGTTACGTCCGGAAATGATATCACAAATTTTACAACTGTTTATGATATCTTAACCCGTAGAATGGCTTAAATCAAAAGGCAATGAACTGACGCCGAAAATGTTGACAGACCATAGGTCGCTGATTCTCCAACCCCAACATGTCATAGTTGGACATTTATTTATCATAAAGTCTGGTGTATATAATACTTACAGCACTTTGTTGTCATTTACCAAACCTAAACTATTAATATTGTTGCATAACTTAGGATACATATGTTTTGTGATCCTCGATACCTCAGGGATCACTATCACTGTCGTTATATCCCACCCTAGACTATGTCATAACCGTTCATGGAAGGACTAAAACTCCTGTCACATCTGTTGTCACCTACAGGACTGTGTCATTGTAATTGTCATCTACAGGACTGTGTCATTGTAATTGTCATCTACAGGACTATGTCATTGTAGTTGTCATCTACAGGACTATGTCATTGTAATTGTCATCTACAGGACTGTGTCATTGTAATTGTCATCTACAGGACTGTGTCATTGTAATTGTCACCTACAGGACTGTGTCATTGTAATTGTCATCCTTTAAACCAATGTCATTGTAATTGTCATCCTTTATACCACCATAGAAACCGCAGAATCAAACTTAAAATATATTACTGAAAATCTCCATCCGGGCAGAAGGTGAATGTTTCAGAGCCTACTGCATGGTTGTTTATTCATGGTGCATCAGTTTCAAATGTTTAATGTGTAGGTTGGGCAATATATAGATTTTAAGTAGATGTTACACGCGTAAAGATTTTGAAATTTTTGTCTGTTTCTGACAGGGGAGGAAATCAAGATTGTTTTATTAGGAATCCATATATTGCAATGCAATACCTATTATCCAAGTTTGAACAATAACTAATGAATTATAGCGACCTAGTTACCAAGGCAACTAACATTTTCGTAAAAAATAAAGCCTTACATTACTGTGTTATTGGACCAGTAGTTTAGGATGAGTTTACCGGACAGCAAAACATGTGCATAACTTGTCTTTGTAATCATCTGGTTACCATATATCACAGGCAAAAGTATCACGCATGAAATACATGTGAAAAACGCATGATTGTCATGCGAAAATTTCATGCGTATTTGAGCTGTAAAGAGCACATCCGTATATCATGCGTAAAATTCATATGAGAATCATGCGTTTCTCGCATGATTCTCATGCGTAGAATTCCACATGCGTAAATCATGTGTAGCCACATATAAGAATACTATATATAGTCATCAAAGTTGTAAAATAAGTCTGTGTAATGATCTGGTTACCATAGTCATCAAAGTTGTCGTGAAATAAACTCTTCTTACACATCTACACACGGCCCAAAACATCACTTCTAAGTTTTATTGAAATTATAGACAAGGTTTCCGGACGACAAACACACAGAAAACAGACAGACACACAGACAGATCAATGAGAAAGTGATCAAAATAATACCAGAAATGGCATATCTTATCAGATTTCTTCATAATCATGAAACAGTTAAATGAGCGCCACTGAAATATTTAATATCATGGTGGAGACTAAACAATATTATAGTTGATAAAAGATTGAACTTTCCTAATGTTGATATTATTACGACACATTGAATAAAGTCACAGTACCATCCTCGAGACTCCAAGGATTACTATCACTGTCGTTGTATTCACCCTTGGAATATGTCACAGCAAACTTGAAAGCTCAGTTGATGTAATCGGTACACTGTTGACTTATGGTGTCGCTCTATGTAACATGTAATAGTCACAGGAAGTCTGTGCGAGTCTGTGATTGATCAGTTGTTTTCTCCTGAACTGCCTTCAGTGATACAACGAAAGTGAGCAATTGTAAAATACGGGGGTATCGAGGATGGCACAGTGCTAGTTTGCACAGATGATGACACCGGGGAAGAGGAGATAACTTACATGCTTGTGACTGATATTTAATTAGAACGACAGGGGTATGTATACACGGAGTGGAGTAGATCTGCAGCACCAAGGCCGAGAGCGAGTCAATTATGTTTATTTCCTGAATATTCTATTCTATGTAACTACTCTATTTACTTTTGGTTTTTCGATCATCAATAAATGTATGATGAATGTATGATTGATTTACATATTCCAGTTACAAAATTATTTTATGTTCATAACTAAAACCATTTGTTACAGTATGGTATTCATTTATTAAAGATCAGATATAACACTATTTTAAGAATCAACAAAGTCATGTTACATTTTTTACAAATTGGATGACGGAAGTCAAAAACGGACTTTTACCTAAGTTACATATAATTACTGGAAAAAAAGTTATTATAAGTCGGCGCTTTTTGTTCCGAGAAATTTGGATCCAGTTTTAAAATGGGGATCCAAAAATAGCACATCGTTCCCATATACACTCGAATGGTTTTGTTTGTACTGATGAAAAGCTTAAAACCAATACAATTAATTAAATATCAATACCGCAATGCTGCACAAATGTGTCAGAAACAGTCTGGTGGTATGAAGGTCCTAAATGATGATTAATTGACTGAGATATCTACGTGTGTACGTGTTATGATAGACTTCACTAAATTATAAATTATCATCGTTTTTTTTTTTTTTTTACTTGAATGAACTTTAATTAAAAACTGTTTCGCACTAAATTACAAAATGGACTGAATACGAATACTTCAATTTATAAACGATATTGAAAAGTCATTTCTAAATATATCATATTGGCCATACTTAACGTCTTGAACTATTAGAAATAACTCATTAAGTAACAAATTACAAATATAAGTGCTCAAAGTTGCAAATAATTGGCGTTTTCAAGAGAAGCTTCGATATTTATCCCACCTTTTCCTATCCTCCTCACCAATTGTACGGTCAATTTTTGCGGTTTTCATACATTCATGTACAGCACCTGTAAACATGGAATTTTTACCTGTCATTTTTCATTCGTAAATGTTCATAACATTTTTTCACCCTTGTCATTTGTATATAACTAATATCATAATGCAATTGCTAAAAAATATCCCGGATGATAGGTGTGAAAAAATTCCACTTCTATATCTTTATCCATCGATCGATACATGTACTTTACTGCTTTGTTACTGCTTTGTTGCCGATAAAATGTAACAGCACTATGTATATTACTTGTAATGTAAGATTTCCAACAGAATTAGTATCATGATTAATTCGCAAAGTCAATTCCACTATTACCGTGTAGATATCAACACTAAATTACACAGCGAATACAGTCTGCATATTAATATTCCCTCAATGTTTTCACGTTCAAATAGTATACAAGTACAGTTTGTATGACTTTGTTTTCCTTTAAACAAGCTGAAACAAATAAACAAAGTTCTGTTGTTTTGTTGATTTATTTGTGATCACTACTTTATCTTCGCACACAGAAATCGCCCTCGGTCGTTCTATTCCATATGATGACGTCAGCAGTTCCCTGACGTTGGTTCCGTCCCCAGACATCTGTATGACGTTTTGGGAGTTAAACCCACAAACATACACGTTACCCTCCCTGTCTACGTCTATACCTGTTGTACCCTCAACGACCCCGACCTTCAGTACATCTGTGTGTGTCTCATCAGACAGTCGGATGACGGCTACAGCGTCAGGGTCAGAGGTATGGATGCTGGCAAAGACACGTCCATTCACCTTATCACTGGCGAGATGTAGACATTTAGATTCAATGTTATGGAGCATTGTAGCTTCATCTCCGTTTTGTGGTACACTGTAAAGTTATGTTAGTGCACCAACAACAAACGTGTTGTTATTATATGTGACACCAAGACAGTTTTCAGTAACGTTTTGAATCTTGATATTCGACTTGACAGTCAATGTTGAGTCCCCGACATTGACAACACAAATTATTTTCAATGTCACCAACATCACTGCTACTGTGTTGTCATCAATACGACAAAGATCGCACGGTCTATTACATAGCTCCAACTCACATTGAAAATCAGTGTTTTCCGTAAAAAGTTTCACTTTTTTATTTGCTAATCATCGTCTTCTTACTCATTTTCACACGGTCCCAAACATCACTCTGAAGATTTCCGGACGACAAACACACAGAAAACAGACATACACACAGACAGATCAATGAGAAAGTGATAAAAATAATACCAGAAATGGCATATCTTATCAGATTTCTTCAGAGTCAAGAAACAGTTAAATAATCTTCACTGATTATAATTGAACTTTCCTAATGTTTTGATATTATTACGACACATTTAATAAAGTCACAGTACCATCCTCGAGACTCCAAGGGTTACTATCACTGTCGTTGTATTCACTCTTGGAATATATCACAGCAAACTTGAAAGCTCTATGGATGTAATCGGTACACTGTTGACTTGCGGTTTCGTTCTATGTAACATGTTGTAGTCAAAGGAAGTCTGTGCGAGTCTGTGATTGATCAGTTGTTTTCTCCTGAACTGCCTTCAGTGATATAACGAAAGTGAGCAATTGTAAAATACTGGGGTATCGAGGATGGCACAGTGCTAATTTGCACAGATGATGACACCGGGGAAGAAGCGTTAACTCTTACATGTTTGTGTCTGATATTTCAATAGAAAGACAGGTGTATGTATACACGGAGTGGAGTAGATCTACAGCACCAAGGCCGAGAGCGAGTCAATTATGTTTATTTCCTGAATATTCTATTCTATGTAACTACTACAGTTACTTTTGATTTTTTGCTCATCAATAAATGTATGATGAATATATGATTGATTTATATATTCCAGTTACAAAACTATCTTATGTGGCAGAGGGCCAGGAAATAATTTATTCATAACTAAAACAATTTGTTACAGTATGGTATTAATTTATTAAAGATCAGATATAACACTGTTTCAAGAATCAACAAAATCATGTTATCTTCATAAGGATTTTTAGTGCTATTCTATAATAATACCATATTGTAAAACAAAGGACGCTGAACGCGTACATATACTTTTAACGGACAGATGGATGTGTACATTTATTTCAGACACTACTACATTTGACATTGCTATACAAATTCCTTTGATTTATTGTTGTTGGATTGACCGCGGTAATTATATCTGCTTGTCACTTAAAGTTAATTGAGTAATTATTTTACGTACACTGGTCCACCCAGGTGGTGTATAACTAGCATCTGAGTACTGACCAGTAAGATTAGAGCTGTAAATGTCAGGTGTTTATCTTTTGTATTGATTCTTCATTTAAGTCCATGTTTGTACTTTGTAAAATTAGTGAAGACTACGACCACAGCTAAAATTAATTAATAATTCGTTTATTTCCCTTTTTCCAATAAGTTCATGATGAAATGTCTTTGTATCACTACTGGTTTTGTTTGTACTGATGAAAAGCTTAAAAGCAATACAATTAATTAAATATAAATATCGTAATGATGCACAAATGTGTCCGAAACAATCTGGTGGTATGAAGGTCCTAAATGATGATTAATTGACTGAGATTACTATTCGTTATGTAAGTGTTATGGCAGATGTTTCTAAGGTATAAAATATCACCGGTAGAAATGTTTAACTGGTGAGAAGTGAAAGTTTAACAGTTCTTTGACACTGTGAGCGTTGTCAAAACACTATAACGTCGATAGATGCGAATAAATGTCATTTAACTCTGTGATTTTTTTGGGGGATCTGAATGAACTTTAGTCTTTAATCCAAACTATTTCGCACTGAATCACAAAAAACGGCTAGATACGAATACTCCAACGTATTAGCGGTAAATTGGAAAGTCATTTCTAAATTATATCATATAGGTAATTCTTAACGTCTTGAACTATTAGAAATAACTCATTAAGTAACAGATTACAAATATAAGTGCTCGAAGTTGCAAATAATTGGCGTTTTCAAGAGAAGCTCCGATATCTATCCCACCTTTTCCTATCCTCCTCACCAATTCTATTGCCAAATTTTGCGGTCGTCATAAATGCATGTACAACACATGTAAACGTTGATTTTTTCCCACTGTCATTTTTCATACTGTTCGCATTATAACATTTTTTCACGCTTGTCATTTGTAAATAGCCAATATCACACTGCAATTGTTGAAAAATATCCCGGATGATAGGTGTGAAAAAATTCCACTTCTATATGTTTATCCATCGATCGATACATGTACTTTACTGCTTTGTTACTGCTTTGTTGGCGATGAAATGTAACAGCACTATGTATATTACTTGTAGTGTAAGATTTCCAACAGGATTAGTATCATGATTAATTCGCAAAGTCAACTTCACTATTACCGTGTAAATATCAACACAACACAAAATTACACAGCGAGTACAGACTGCATATTAATATTCCCTCAATGTTTTCACGTTCAAACAGTATACAAGTACAGCTTGTATGACTTTGTTTTCTTTTAAACAAGCTGAAACAAATGAACAAAGTTCCGTTGTTCTGATTCATTTGTGATCACTACTTTATCTCCCCACACGGAAATCGCCCTCGGATATTCTATTCCATCTGATGACGTCAGCAGTTCCCTGACGTTGGTTCCGTCCTCAGACATCTGTATGACGTTGTGGGAGTTAACCCCACATACATACACGTTACCCTCCCTGTCTACGTCTATACCTGTCGTACCCGTCACGACCCCGACCTTCAGTACATCTGTGTGTGTCCCGTCAGACAGTCGGGTGACGGCTACAGCGTCAGGATCAGAGGTGTGGATGCTGGCAAAGACACGTCCATTTATCTGGTCACTGGCGAGATGCAGACATCTAGATTCAATTTTTTGGAGCAATGTAGCTTCACTTCCGTTCTGTGGTACACTGTAAAGTGATGTTAGTGTACCAACAACAAACGTGTTGTTATTATATGTGACACCAAGACAGTTTTCAGTAACGTTTTGAATCTTGATATTCGACTTGACAGTCAATGTTGAGTCCCCGACATTGACAACACAAATTATTTTCAATGTCACCAACATCACTGCTACTGTGTTGTCATCAATACGACAAAGATCGCACGGTCTATTACATAGCTCCAACTCACATTGAAAATCAGTGTTTTCCGTAAAAAGTTTCACTTTGTGATTTGCCTTGTCTCCTACAACAATACGACCACCAGACAGGAGGACTACTCCATTGACAGCACAGTCATTCGCATCGGTCTGAAGATTGATGTTGATCTTTCTGGTCATCTTTAACTGACGTTCGGACAATGCCGCAGTATTTGGTAATTTCCTCCGTTGTTGATGGACGAGTATCTTCCCCAGGGTAAGACTGGTCTTTGTGTCCAATGTGAGTATGTCAGGGTTATACTCGTGTCTCACACTGGTAGACCTTGACGACTTCTCCAACTCCTGTATCAGTGCCTTACAAGACTCGACCTCCGCCTGACCTCTCTGGAACAGACTGATTGTTCCCACGGTGTCCTCCTTTAGATCGGTATCCTGTGATGACGTCAGGGTCTTTTGCATAGCAAACATCAGCCGTTCACACTTCCTCCTCGATATATCTAGGTTTTCATTCTCCTCTTTGAATGCTGCTGTCAGTTTGTCTGTCAGCTCTTTCTGAAGTACATCAAACCGCTCGTTAATCTTTGTACGTAAGTCTATTAAACTTTCTAGTGCTGTGACTTGGTCTTCTGTCATGGATTGTAGCTGCTCCTCGACATCTTTTATCAGTATCTCCATGGAATTAACGCATTTTTTAAGTTCTTTAAGAAGATCCTCAATTTTCGTGGTTTGTATCTTGTCCCGGAAATCGTCTGCTGATGTCACCGCTTCACATTTCCGATGATCGACGATGATACACTTGTGACATCCAAGGATCTGATGATCCTCACAGTAATACTCCAGTTTCTCCTTATGTTTACCACACCCAGTAGCCGACATCTTCCGTCGAATGGTGGCTGATTTGTTTTCTTGCGTTATATGCTCGGGCTCACAATCATCGTGAAACAAATCATGATGACCGACTTTACAAGATTCACAGAAGTACGATTTGGTTTGCTCGCACCAAAATTTTGCCGGAATGTTCATTTTTCCTTTCTTCTCACAAGGTTTACACATGATCAGCATGCTTGTATTTTGTAAATGTTGGATCATCTCCACCGCCAGATTGTTGGTAGGAAATTGTTCGGCCCAGCGTTGTTTGTCTTCTGACTGGTTTAACGGCTCGGTGTCCCTACGACATACTGGACACGAGAAAGAAGATGTCGACGCCATCTTACCTGACGATTCATTGACGATATAGCTAGCGAGACATTCTTTACAGAATGAATGAAGACAGGGGAGGGACTTGGGATTTCGGAGCTGTTCCAGACAGATAGGACATTCAAGCATCAGAATGTCGAGAGATTGACTACCGTGGACATTGTCTGACATCTCGTCCTGAACAACTCCACCTTCCGCCATGGTAATGTGGCGTTTACCAACCCTTAAAACAAAAACAATAATATACAAATTGAAAAAGCGCAACAATCTTTGTCTGTCTTGAATTTAAGAGATGAATGAAAAGTGTCAAAAGCGCCCCTTTGGATTCCACAACATATTACTAAAAAGAATGTTTAGAAATAAAATCACCGGGTCTACGCTCTGAACACGCTATATACATAACTGATGAGAAACACTTTTTTAGATAGAAGAACTCGTTTAGTAATAGTATAGTAATTCGTCAATACGTAGAAGCAAAAGTAGTATTTTATTGTGCTGTACTTTATCCTCTATTTCGCACACAGTACAGACATGTAAATAAAAGCATTATAATTAAAAAAAATGTCGATATATACGATAGACAAAGCTAAAACTGGATTCAGTGCATATACTCATTACATTAATTGATTGGTTATTGTAAATGTGGCTGTTATAACTATTTTATCTCAATTACGCAGGTGGACTTGTAAAATTATATTTGATATTACTCCATACAGACCGTGTCAAAATACATATATCTTTGCTGATTTTTTATAACGATACATGATTATTAAAATTGTCAAAAAAACCGCTAAAACTCAATTAATTTTTATTGAGATATATATCTTATGCGATGAACAAGTTTCTCGATTTCAATAGTCCAAAGAACTAAAACATTTTACCGCTGACGAACTGCTTTTAGTTTGCAATCTAATCAGAATAAGGTAACTTAACATATCATCCGAAAAAATGGAGACAACTAGGAACATTTTGGAGGTATGTCACCGCTAATTTCTCTGAAAGTTGGATGCACAAATATTTCAGGGACTCTAAATATATATTTTTGATTCACGGAAAGGGGTTACTTATTTTAACATCACTGCCATTGAGAAATCCTACATTTGTTTATATGACTTTCTAGTAGAAGAATTAATGATTTTCAAATATTATTTCTCCTTGATTGTTCATTATTTTGAAAGTGGAGTTTCATTGTCTTTACACTGACTGTTACAGTTTTACACATGTGGACACACTAGAAACGACTCACATTTGAAATAAGTTCATAAAACCGCGTGAACAGATACATCTTAGATAGATAAATATATCTTTGTTGATGTTTTATTACATTGCATGCTTGTTAAAATTGTTTAAAAGTACTCGAACCCAAATAACCCTTTCTTACCGAAATATATATATAATGTAGATTATGTATTATGAGATGTTTATAATTTTGTGTATTTTAATAGTCCCAAATCCTAAACTAAAATGTTTCAGAACTGTTTTTACATGTAGTTGGCAATCTGATCAGAATAAGCACAGGAGTTTGACGTTCTGTCAATATATATAGTATAGTAAGTATATAGGGGTATTTTTTATATATATATACTATATATTATTGAAAGAACGTCAAACTTCTTTGGAATAAGGTACACTAATCATTAGCATTCGAAAAGATGAATAAAACCATTCGACAAGAACCATTGTCTTTACAAAATTATACAATGATAAAACAATATCCTGATACAGCGTTGATTGCATAATTTTATTGCCATTATAATTAGCAGAAACATATATACATAGAGATTGGCAACTCCGCCATTTTTACGATCGGCAGATGTACCTCTGTATGGGCTTAGGGGTTTTTAGATAAACTTTTAAATAGTTAAATACAGCAGAATAACTTTGAAATGTTAGAAAAGTTCAGTAATTTTCAGATGGTTTGAGTACGATTTGGGAGAGAAAAAATAATATTTTAACTTATATATTAATAAAACAAAATGCACTTCCGGTTTTGAATGTCTGATTTTCGAAAAACCAGGTAAAATTGCCGATTTTTATGATTTCAAAAATCATATTAAATAACATCAATTGGAAAAACTGGTTACATCAAACCATGATTTAATGTTTACACTTTGTATTGATGCAACAATATCATGTTTAAAAGAATACACTTAAAAGTAGTTAGCCAAGGCAAAATGTCTATAAACCGGAGGTCCCGCTGCCTGTCAACAAAGACAAAAAAGGAGTTTCCAATCTCTATGTATCACTGTAGTGCAACTAGTACGGCAACGATGTTTTGATCCGTTTCCGGTATCGCTTCGGCGACATGAAGACCACGGTACTGTGCTTTGTATCACTAATTTGCTGGCGTTACAGATGATACCATGATTCATGGTATGTAGTAATTGCTGAAGAGTATGATAAGTTTCAACCAAACCAAAATATATATTATTTTCTGTTTTCTTATATTTCAAAAAATGCATTTGAATATCACACATGACAGAAAACACAGCTAGATTTTTTGTTCACCTTTGATTTGCCGACTTATATTGAAATATAATTTTACAGTGATTCAATATTGGAAATCTTTATAGATTGTTTACAATAATGTTAAATATACTTATGAAATTCAACAATTTGTGTTCGTTATCAGTTAAAAACAAAAGTGAGAGTACGGTTTTGATTTTTTTCTTTCAGATAATGACATGAAAATGGACCAATTTGTGCACTATTATTAGAATTAAATTCATTAGACATAATATTTAACGTGTACGCGGTTAGACGACTTAGGAAAGCTTCAAGTAAAGTAAGTAATGCTACCTTAATTTTGTAGTAGACTAGAAATGGGTATACTAGTTTATCCAGTAATGCGCTTGATATACAGTGACCTTGTTCATGTCATATTTTTGCATATATCGGCTATTGCAATTTAAAAAAACAAAAGCATATCAAATAGCACGCACAAGGACTTATATATACGTATAAATACTTGGTGCGAATTAGCACATCATAATAGAAATATATATATCATATGACTGTGTTTTAACATATATCCGCACCATGATAGATATGCGAGAACAACCAATTTATGTCACACACCAATGCATGTAAAAATATGACAACGAATGCTTAATTACTTAAATGCTTAAATATTACACGGGCAAAATCACTAGTCTTTCCAGTTATAAAGAAAAAAAGCTGAAGTTTGATAATAAAACGCGTTCGTATACGTCTGTATAGAGTAAGAATATTATTTGATAAACAGTTGATGATTTTTGGGGAATTACTTGGTTTGATTTCTTCTGGTGTGTTGTCATGAGCAACCGATGACAGTATCTGACTACCGATAAACCAAATATACAAAGATATATATACTTCTTCAACTTTAAGAATACTTTAACATTATTCAACGAATTCTCACATTGACTTAAACTCAGTGTTATTGTGACCCCTTGAACTCTGAAGAAATTATTAGCACACCAAAAGCTTCATGTAACTGCCAATGTTAATATTGAGAATCATCATACATTGGGTAAAAACTTTTAAAACGGAGAGACCTAAGATAGACATTGTAATGATGGGCATAAAAAGGGTATAGGAAATCATGTACATATCAGATGCAGGTACACACATCTCACCCGTATAAAGAAAATGTGCCTAATTAGTAATAGTATATATGCATTGGTCAGTGTGACCGAGTGGACAGCGGCAAACTGTTATTTTAAAGGTAAACTGGACAAATGTGATTAATGCCACAGCTAGGGACCTGATAATTATTTACAGTTTATATATTTATGTGCATTAATTATAATGTAATCATGGACCCACAAGAGTACCCAAAGACCATTTTAGACGTTTTGGGGCTCTAAATAAAAAAAAATCGGTAAACATCCTATTCTACATTGTACTATGTGAATGTAGAATAGGATTTTTACTGATTTTTTTTATCTAAGTCACTAAAACGTCTAAAAATAGTCTTTGGGTACTCTTGTGGGTCCACGATTACATTATAATTAATGCACATAAATATATAAACTGTAAATAATTATCAGGTCCCTAGCTGTGGCATGAATCATATTTGGTGGGTCCATAATTATAAACTGTAACTAATTCTTAGATCCCTGTGGTTAATAGTTTACGGTTGGATTATATTACGCATGGAGATGCCATCATATAAATAATACCAAACCGTTGCAATCTCAAACTCCAAACCGTACACTTTTTCGCAATATCATCGATCAAAACCGTTGCGCAAAGACTGACACAACGATGTAAACAATGGGTCAAACACTCTTTATTCTTCATCAAATATTGCAATGCAATAATAATTTGTTTTTCAGTCATATTTTGTGAATATCTTGGATAATAAGCAAGATTCAGATGAAAACTTGAAGTTTTTGCTAGGAACTCGCATCAAGCTGTATGTCAGTGTCACAATTGTATGATAAATAGGAGTACTTTGCTTGAAATCACGATCTTAATACCAGGTAGGATATCTAAATAACACTTCACCTGAATATCGGTCTGTAACACCATGCGCAATGTCTTTAAAACCCTACAAGTTGGAACCTACCTGCTTGGTACTCGTATATCGAAGCGATACCAGAAACGGATCAAAACATCGTTGCCGTACTAGTTGCACTACAGTGTGTATATATGTTTCTGTAATTAGATAACTAGTTTATAGATTTAACAAGATAACAATTTAACAATTCAGTTGGTATGTAAGACCTCGGATAAGTACTTATCATTTTAAGATAGGGAGGCATCCGGAGAAAATCCAAAGTGGCCGAGATAAACATGGAAATCAGGAAATCTGCCATTTGATTTTTTTTGGTCAAAGCATTATTAAATATGTTATAATTTGATATTTTCCCATTCAAATGAAGGTGAGAATGCTAAAAATTCTACTTTGCTAAAATCCAAGAGGGCTGCCATCAACATGAAAATTGAGAAGATCTATTTTTTCAATTGATTGTTGTAGAATTAATAAGTAAAATATGATGTGATTCTCAGTAATTAAACATTAGTTCATTATCACATTTTGTTCATATTAAAATGTGAATGTTGAAAATTGTTTATTTGATTGAAATTTTTAATTGATTTCAATGTAGTTATAGTTGAAATTATTAGATGTAGTTTGGATGTTCATGATCAAAGAGGAACTTCATATATATATATATAGAAACTATTTTATAGGGGTAATATAACAGTTAAGCTTCGTTATTTTCGTTTTAACTACATGTAAATTATCGATATCTACCATCACAGATTAGGTGGCGACCAGGACACCATTAAATCGTCTGACACATATTTATGACGGATACCATATACCGGTATCTAAGTTGCGGTCGTTAGATAATTATATATAGAGGCCGCCAACTAACATACATTGTATTTTCGTTTCCCTGAACAATATGTCCTATGTAAGCTTTAATCTGATTCCGTAGTTTCCAAATGGATATCAGTGTTAACCCAGTAGAAAACGAAAGCAAACACCAATATGTCATTCAAATCTTATATGACTTAGTATTTCAAATATGTACCAATATTTGATAAATGAAAGATTTGTTGTATTAATATATTTACGTCTAATTAATTCTATAAAGTATAGTATTTCACTCCACTCCACAGCTACGATAGTCTACTTTCGTTTTAAATAGATTACTGTACAACTTAAATCCAACATTATTTCTTTCAAATTTTTAATGTTAGTGTCATTTAAATAACCGTACAGATACCTTTTTGAGGTCAATATAAAATCAATAACTCACATGTTTACTTACTTTAAGCGGCAGTTTTCACAGAAACATCATCATTGGTGTTCCCCTTATCCACCTGTCGACACGTCTTGTTTAGAAGAAAGATAATTCTAATATACACACAAGATCATAATTTAATCTAGTCCGGAATATTGCACACTCTAATTTTGTATTCCCAAAACACTTCGAGTCAATAGCTAAATGCCATAGCACATGATAACTAAGGCATACATGAAAAGTTCCAGTAATTAAAATTAATATTTAATAATTACTATTTTAGTTTATACTTTGATAGGTTGATATTACGAATATGCTATATATAGTAGACGGTCGCTTTTAACATAAGTATGTCATTTTTATTTAAATGTAATCAGTTGAAATTTCATTCGTAGAAAACACAATATAGGATAGAGTTCGTGTAAAAAACGTCGATATTACAAGCAATTGTTTTTTCTTCGATTTCCCTGAAGAGTTTGATTGAGTAAGCGGCAGACTTGTTATCTTGTCCGTAAAACTCAATTAGTGACAATGTTACAGAACCAAGTTAGAAGACTTTTTTATAGTTTTAAAACTATATCAATTTGATTTGGATATCAGCTCCTCATATCAGTGGTACGAACAGTGTTGCACTTCGGCCGGTGTTTTTTCCTGTTGAATACATGTATTACTTCATACAAATGCAGTTAATTTCCTGGTGTTGTATAAATATATAGTATGATGATATCAGCTTCTCATATTATACATTACTAAATTTTCATTTACTTTATCTTATTAAAAATAAATTTTATCCTTCACTTTTGTCTTTGAAGGTTAGTAAATAAAGTTCAGTCTAATTTGATATTCATTACAACGCAGTCGAATCTTTTAGACTGAATGAAAAAAAAATTATCAAGGGAAAAGTTGTTTCAGATTCATACCTTTGGCTGTAGTATTGGTCATGACATTAACGATCTTGATAAATCTGAATATCATTTTTATGCTGATATAACTGTAAAGACGCACACAGTAGGATGTATGTTGAAAACATCGCACAGTTTTCATTTGAATCTATGTATACTTTATTTCCAGACGTGCTTTTCGTAGGACTTGACTGTTCAAAATGGCGGGATATCTTCATAAAAATGTAATAATAACGTCGGGGTGTGAGAATATGTGAATATGATGGATGTGGATATTCTACCTTCAGGATCACAAAATGTTGTAAAACCTTTAGAAACCTTCAGGTGTTAATAATATTTGATGATCCTCCTGTAGAATACCCTATTAATCAAGTAAAATTCCAATACAATATCAAATCCGATCGAGGCGCATACCGAAATCAAAATTGGATTTTAAATGTCCAAAATTTAAGTGTAAAAACAAAGACACTGAAAAGTCAACGTAGTGTTAATACAACAGTATATATCATTTCCTAAATGATATAATACAAATTTATTAAATGTTAAAATTACCACAAACGTCGTCTGATATTTTCTGTCGTCAATATAATTGCTGCGTTGTAGTTAAATGTCATTATCCCAAAACATCAAAGCAGCGACCATGCCCTGCATTGTTTACATAGTTCATAAGGTAATTTTACAGACTACCTACATAGATGTTCTGACGTTGTAAATTGTTATTAATATACTTTTATTTTTTTTCGGAAATGATGTGGATCCTCGATATTAAGAGTTGTTATCTCTATCGTGTGTGGTCGCATACAGAACCTTCAGTTTTGTTATGACATACCCCATGGGTGGATATTACGACAGTGATAGTAACCCCTGGCAAGTCGAAGATTTTAATTCAAATTTAAATTTTAATTGTATCTCAAAAATGACTTAAACATTTGTGTCTAATTATGTAATTAGCATAATGTTGTCATTATTTTATATATAAAAATTTATTTTTCTTTATATAATTTATATATATAAAGTAAAAAGATCGAATACTATCACTACTAGAAATCAAAACAATTCTTCATCAATAATACTACAAGAATGCGAGTACGATAATTCTACATTACTGAGCACATCTTGATCTATGGAGAGATCCAAGAATTGACAAATCAACGTTAATCCAGATCTGTAATGTGACGATAAAAATTAGGGGACACCCGGGTTCGAACCAGGGACCTCTCGATCTGCAGTCGAATGCTCTACCACTGAGCTATATCCCCCTTGATGACAATCGTTATTGGAAAACAGATTATATATATTTCTGATGCAATAATATCGGATTCATGAGTCAACATATTTATTTACTTCTTCCATAATCTTATAAGCTATTTTTAAACGTCAGCACTAAAACAAAATAAGACATAATCATGTAAAGTTATATTTGTTTTGTTTACTAGCTGACACCCTTACACACACGTATATAGACCGTCAATTATCTGTGTAACATCATTATAAACCGCTCTGCTAATTACTGGAATATCATTACATCATTACCCCAATCAGCTGTCTGTGTCAATGTGTTAACGTACCCAGGTCGTCTGTTTACGTCTGTAAACAAAATCCTAGTCGTTTGTTTACAGTAAGTATACGTATACCTGTCGTCTGCTGACGAGGCATAGTATTATCTATAAATAAACCTGACTATGACATCAGAAATCGTACACCAGTCGTTTTACTATCATGGTATAAATATAGCCGGGGTTGTCTTTGTGGACAGACACGAGGAGACAGGAGGACACAGAGGTACGTAGGCCACTTTATATTTTTGTTGTTATTTTGATATGGAAAAAGCTTTGGCTTGATTTTCTTATCTTGGAAGTGTATCATTAATTGATTGTGTTTTTGTTGGGGATCTTAATACCAAAAACCTGTTATATGTATGTTTTATCAAAAATGATCATTCTTCTCCATTTCAACCACTCAGTTTTGTTTATTCATTAATATATGGTAATTTTAAAATAACATGTTACAGGTTATTATTTTCCAGAGTTAGAATACTTTCACAAATTCTGTATCTTAATAAAATAAGAACCATATATTTCTGTCTAACATCTTCTTGTTGTTTTAAATCAATTGTATATGACGAATGTTTTAACATTTAAATATTTTTTGAGTGAAAAACAAAACTTTTAGAAAGTCTGAATTTCAAAAACTTTGTGTCATATATTTTAGCCTTTCTATTACGATGCAACAAATCATTTTCGTTTAGTTTTTTAATTGCGTTAGGTTTGTATGGATGTCTTGAAAGCCATTACAGTTTTAATTTTCAATTGAATTATTGATTTGGTTTGTTTATTTTTACGTCCTATTAACAGCCAGGGTCATGTAAGGACGTGCCAGGTTTGTTGGTGGAGGAAAGCCGGAGTACCCGGAGAAAAAACACCGACCAGCGGTCAGTACCTGGCAACTGCCCCACATGGGATTCGAACCCGCATCCCAGAGGTGGAGGGCTTGTGGTAATATGTCGAGACATCTTAACCACTCGGCCACCGCGGCCCCAATTATTGAATTATTGATGAAAATTATTTGTATTAAAGTCAGTATATTAAATCGGATCAAGAACCCTTATTATTAAAACAATGCATTTTTTGTTATAGCATATTTTTGAACGTTCGTTTGATAAGATTATTTCTTTGTTGAAAAACATATATTTTGCGAAAAGTCTGGATTTTAAAAAGTATGGCTAATATTTCAGAGGTGTCCACCAGATGGAGCTCGTGGTCAGGTCAATCGCTTGACCTCCTCGGATTCGTGAATAGCCACGCCCACTTTGACGAGGAACCAAGGCACGTGAGCTATGAAATATTTGGGTACAAAGGTCACACGGGTACCTCCTGTTTCTGTCGGCGTGTGTCTCGACCCCTTTACCGCCGGGGTAGAGAAATCGTAGATGGAAATGGTATGGACAAAGCAATGACAGTTGTCAGAGACGGTGATACATGTTATGACAAAGAGATTAAAAACAACGATGAATCAAAACATTTTAGGACGAAAAACGTTAAGACAATGAAGGACAAAGGAGAAAGTGATTTGGGGATTGAAGGTGAAAACGCAGACGTGTTGGATAGATAACGAAAATACACGTTCTGTTAAACGATTGTGTACGGAGATCAATTGATGTTTTCATAATGTTGCTAAGAAAGAATTCAAGGATATATGACGTTTACTCTGAAAAATGCATCAGAATTTTGGAATTTTACACAATTATCCAATAAAACATTTTCATCGTCAGCATGGCAACCATAACTTTTATGATTTATCTTCTTTTTGATGACAACACTAACATTTCATCAACTACAATACCAGCGAAATCATCCTATGTTGGGATACAACATTATGTATATTAAATCTCAGTTTATGATCATGAAGTGTACAGTCAAGATATGAACATGCAATACAGAACCATCGAACCATCTTAATGCAACAAGCAAAGGATTTCCAAACATACTTTCAAATATAACTGAAGAATACGTAACGCAGAAATATGGAATTGACCGTGTAAGAAGACGTGTCTGTCAAAGATGACAATATCATTATATATATATATATATTGAAAAAATATATATTTTCATTCGCTCTACCAAGACAATCATAGAGGGACAAACTAACCTGAACTGAGTTGGAGCTAATTGATTATTTTAAATCTCGTAATTCGTTGTTTGCATATCCATGTGATTACCTTTTGGCTTTGTGTTAAGAAACAATTTGTATTTTGAGGTACACAAACCACATGTGGAATGAATCCCTGCATGCTGATGATCCTTTCTATACAATTATTTGTCCGTGTTGTAGATTATTTTTTCAATTCTAAGTTGAAAACAAATCACGTGTTGAATTATGTTTGCAACAATCAGCCTGCTAGTGCAATCAGTGACAATATTCAAAGTGTTATTTCTAATAATTTTCTTCGTGTTGGAAAGCATGGCATATACAATGATATTGTTACAGAACCAGTGAACATTGTATGTGTGTCGATTTGATACCTAGTACGATGTATACGGTGTTACATTCCTCAGACAAAGGACAAGGCAGCATAACCTTGAACAGAAGGTGTAAAAGTGTATGAGTTGTCTTTGAAATGAAATTCAAAGATGTATGCTCAATGTCGGAAGTCTGCGTACATACATCACAATGCTCTACCATTACAATGGGCCGAAGATAACTCGACCTTACTACTCTTTGCCTAATATATTGTGATATGAGTGCGATAATCTGGAAAATCCAGATCAGCTGACCTCCCACATCAACACCATCGATGCCAGTAATAACATTGAACCCAGAAACTAGGCGCAGTGCGCACAGTGCTCGATAGATGCGAGACCGTTGTCACAGAACAGCAGGACCAATTTGAAGAACAAAATCAAATATACGGGTACAAAAACAGTGTCATAATACAGAGAAAACCAAAAGAAAACCAACAAAGAATAACACCAAAATCAAAATCCAAGTCGTCATCTCGCAGATCAAAGTTATGTCTGAAACCAACAACGAATAAGCATACTCTGCCTTCACTCCATTTCTAACAGGAAATGCCATCCGTCATAAATATTCTGTCCATCATCCAGAGTTACGTCATCGTAGCTATCTGAAACCATCCAGAGAATATACTGAGACTATGACATAACAACAGTCATGACACTACTCAGGACAATCCACATCATCCTATAGTACATCCTAAGGATAAAACATGTTACAGAGTGTGTCTACAAGATCGGATACAAAAACCGCCATATAGCGTATATAAAAGAGACAGAAAGACGCTTTGAGGTCGGCCTTGAAGAACAATTGCAAAATGCAGAATCCTAGTCTCAGCCTGAAAGAATAAAAAAATCAGTTCCAAAGCAACAAATCGACGGTTTTAAACTATGTCACATAAAACCATGTGATCGATTGGGAATAATTGACAACGAGAATGACCCCTTGAAGCGGATACGCTGCAGTAGGCCAGTATTAAATCGGGACGAGGGGGCACACAGTCATCGCACATATATAACTAGGTATTAGACAAAGAGTAGCGAGATCGAGTCATTTAGGCCCATTACAATTCCACGTCATAGTGTTGTATACTCTGCAGTGCCGACATTTACATTAGGCAATGATGTTCGAGTTTCATTTCAAAGACAACTCGTACACTTTCACGCCGTTGTGTACTTATGTTACGTGGGCATTTGTGTTTAACAATACCATTACATATTTTATGTAGTGATTGGAATATTTGCGAAATCATAAATTTTATTTGATGACGGGAAATAGCATGGAGCAATTATAACGTTTTTATTATGTTTGTTAGCCGGGCCCAGTTTTATGAACGTTACTTAAGCTACAAAAGCAAAGGGAACAATCTTAAGTGAAGGTTTTTTTTTTTTAAATCTGTAATGATGTCCTATGGCGAATTTTCAATTAATGAATTCCTTAAATTTAAGGAATGTTCATCAAACTGGGCCCAGTTTGCAAAGGTGTTGCTTTATTTAGTTATAATTGTTTTTCCAGTAAAGGGACTGTCAAGTTTCTCTACGCCGGAATTGTATTATTCATCTACAATGTATTTAAAGTTCGTTTATGGTGCCTTATAATCATATTAAAATGATTGTTATCCTCCTTTCAAAGTAATGAAATGACCTTATTAGTGCACATTTCATATAAGCTTGTGTAAATGTATAATAAAACTCAAATACTCCTTCATTTTTACAGGGATTAGAGAACCTTTACAGGTAAAAAAAATCAAGGTAACATACACTTTGTTTTTTATAAGATTTAACTTTCTTTATCCTTTTGTATTTTCGTTTTATACACCTGGATTACCGTGGTACACAAACATGTCTGTGCTTAGTCAGAGTAAATCGTTCATACCAGTTGAGCTAATTGTTCCATGTCCACCTTTCATCTTGGTGTTTTAACATATATTTTGTATTTTGAGATGTATGATTATATACAGTAGATATGGGCGAAATCCTCCATGACAATAATACAAGACGACTGTAGTTTAACATTGTTGTTTGTTATTATTTTATCCAGATTTAAACTGTATTAAATTTTATGCTGAAAACAATAAGCCTTAATGTGTCAATGTGAAAATGTGTGATATGGCGACTAAAAATATGTCTGAAATCATTAATTATATAACGTCCGGATAATATGATATTTTAACCTGTAGATTGGCTTAAATCAAAAGGCAATGAACTGACGCCAAAAATGTTGACAGACCATAGGTCGATGATTCTCCAACCCCAACATAGTTAGACATTTATTTATCATAAAGTCTAGTGTATATAATACTTACAACACTTTGTTGTCATTCACCAAAACCAAACTATCAATATTATTGCATCCTCGATACCCCAGGGATCACTATCACTGTCGTTATATCCAACCCTGGACTACGTCACTACAGTTCATGGAAGGACTAAAAGTGTCATCTACAGGATTGTGACTAGTCGTTTTTTTTCGCCTGAACTGCCTTCAGTTTTGAGATATTCCAGGGGCGGATGTAACGACGTTTTCGTAGATAACCATGACAACCAAATGACATTTGATGTCTTATATTCTATGTAAACGCATTGTAATTGCCATCCTTTAAAACCACTATAGGACCTCAGAATCAAACTTAAAATATATTACTGAAAATCCCCATCCGGGCAGTAAGTTGAATGTTTCAGAGCCTGCTGTATGTTTGGGTATTCAGGGTGCATCAGTTTCAAATGTTTAATGTATAGGCTGGGCAATACAAAGATTTTACGTAGAAATTTAATGCGTAAAGATTTGGAAATTCTTGTCTGTTTCTGACAGGGGAGAAAATCAAGGTTGCAATTTTACGAGAATTTGGTCTTTTTTGGTGGGGAATTACCATACTTGAAACTTTGCAATGGCGAGAACGTTTTCATTGTCGCCTATGAAAACTCGTTTGGTTCTGTGATTCCTCTATAATATAAGCAATAGCAAATTAATCAAACATGATCTCAATTTTTATTAGGCATCCATACATTACAATACAATACATATTATCAAAGTTAAAACAATAACTAATGAATTATAGAGATCTAGTTACCACAGCAACTAACATTATCGTAGGATGAGTTTACCGGACATCAAAACATGTGTGTAACTATAAACCAAAATCAAAATGTCATCTGATGTATTGAAAACTATCACCGTTGTATTTTTCATCCTTAAAACAAGTACTGTATATAGCAATTATCAGATCAATTCAATATTATCAATTTTTAACCTGTCAGTGCCCTCCGTTATATTTCCACTGTAACCATGTGATTGCAATACTGGTCCAAAGACTAATGGGCTATTAACAAATGCAAAGTCTTTGTAATGATCTGGTTACCATATTCATCAAAGTTGTCGTGAATTAAAGTCTTCTTACACATCTACACACGACACAAAACATCACGTTTAAGTTTCATTGAAATTATAGGCAAGATTTCCGGACGACAAACACACAGAAAACAGACAGACACACAGACAGATCAATGAGAAAGTGATAAAATTAATACCAGAAATGGCATATCTTATCAGATTTCTTCAGAGTTAAGAAACAGTAAAATAATCTCCACCGATTATAATTGATAAAATATTGAACTTTCCTAATGTTTGATATTATTACGACACATTTAATAAAGTCACAGTACCATCCTCGAGACTCCAAGGGTTACTATCACTGTCGTTGTATTCACCCTTGGAATATGTCATAGCAAACTGGAAAGCTCTGTGGATGTAATCGGTACACTGTTGACTTATGGTGTCGTTCTATGTCACATGTAATAGTCACAGGAAGTCTGTGCGAGTCTGTGATTGATCAGTTGTTTTCTCCTGAACTGCCTTCAGTGATATAACGAAAGTGAGCAATTGTAAAATACTGGGGTATCGAGGATGGCACAGTGCTAATTTGCACAGATGATGACACCGGGGAAGAAGCGTTAACTCTTACATGTTTGTGTCTGATATTTCATTAGAAAGACAGGTGTATGTATACACGGAGTGGAGTAGATCTGCAGCACCAAGGCCGAGAGCGAGTCAATTATGTTTATTTCCTGAATATTCTATTCTGTGTAACTACACTGTTTACTTTTGGTTTTTCGATCATCAATAATGTATGATGAATATATGATTGATTTATATATTCCAGTTACAAAATTATCTTATTTGATTACAACGACAGGGGTATGTATACACGGAGTGGAATAGATATGCAGCACCAAGGCCGAGAGCGAGTCAATTATGTTTATTTCCTGAATATTCTATTCTGTGTAACTACTATATTTACTTTTGGTTTTTCGCTCATCAATAAATGTATATTCCAGTTGCAAAATAATCCTATGAGGCAGAGGGCCAGGAAACATGTATTAAAGATCAGATATAACACTGTTTCAAGAATCAACAAAAATATGTTATCTTCATAAGGATTTTTAGTGCTATTCTATAATAATACCATATTGTAAAACAAAGGACACTGAACGCGTACATATAATTTTAACGGACAGATGGATGTGTACATTTATTTCAGACACTACTACATTTGACATTTCTATACAAATTCCTTTGATTTATTGTTGTTGGATTGACCGCGGTAATTATATCTGCTTGTCACTTAAAGTTAATTGAGTAATTATTTTACGTATACTGGTCCACCCTGGTGGTGTATAATTAACATCTGAATACTGACCAGTAAGATTAGAGCTGTAAATGTCAGGTGGTTATCGTTTGTATTGATTCTTCATTTAAGCCCAAGTTTATGCTTTGTAAAATTAGTGAAGGCCACGACCACCGAACGGACAACACGGTACTATTGTGGAATATCCAGGATATACCGTTCACGGCCAAAGTACTAGTGTAATTAAATTTTGTCACAAGAAGTCATTACAGATCATTGTTTCTTTACGACATTTTGTATAACAAGTGAAACATTTCCTTGTTATACAAACAAGCTATGATCAACAGAGGTGACTTGATTAGATATTAGTATGCATTATGACATATAACAATAATTGATAAGGTCACGAACAGGTTGACAAGAAAAAAATAATTAATAATTATTAATTTCCCTTTTTCCCATAAGTTTATGATAAAATGTCTTTGTATCACTACTGGTTTTGTTTGTACTGATGCAAAGCTTAAAATGATTACAATTGATTAAATACATATATATCGTAATGCTGCACAAATGTGTCAGAAACAATCCGGTGGTGTAAAGGTCCTGAATGATGATTAATTGACTGAGATAACTATTTGTTATGTTTATAAGATATGAAATATTACCGGTAGAAATGTTTAACTGGTGAAAAGTGAAAGTGTAACAGTTCTGTTGTACGGTCAATTTTTGCGGTATTCATAAATTTATGTACAGCACCTGTAAACCTGGAATTTTTTCCTCTGTCATTTTTCATACTATTCATCAATGTTCATAACATTTTTTCATGCTTGTCATTTGTAAATAACTAATGTCACAATGCAATTGCTGGAAAATATCCCGGATGATAGGTGTGAAAAAATTCCACTTCTATATGTTTATCCATCGATCAATACATGTACTTTACTGCTTTGTTGCCGATAAGATGTGACAACACTATGTATATTACTTGTAATATAAGATTTCAAATCAATCAATACATGTATTTTACTGCTTTGTTACTGCTTTGTTGCCGATAAAATGTAACAACTCTATGTATATGACTTGTAATGTAAGATTTCCAATCAATCAATACATGTATTTTATTGCTTTGTTACTGCTTTGTTACCGATAAAATGTAACAACACTACGTATATGACTTGTAATGTAAGATTTCCAATCAATCAATACATGTATTGTATTGCTTTGTTACTGCTTTGTTGCCGATAAAATGTAACACCACTATGTATATGACTTGTAATGTAAGATTTCCAATCAATCAATACATGTACTTTACTGCTTTGTTACCGATAAAATGTAATAACACTATGTATATGACTTGTAATGTAAGATTTCCAATCAATCAATACATGTACTTTACTGCTTTGTTACTGCTTTGTTGCCGATAAAATGTAACAACACTATGTATACTACTTGTAATGTAAGATTTCCAATCAATCAATACATGTACTTTACTGCTTTGTTACCGATAAAATGTAATAATACTATGTATATGACTTGTAATGTAAGATTTCCAATCAATCAATACATGTACTTTACTGCTTTGTTACTGCTTTGTTGCCGATAAAATGTAACAGCACTATGTATATGACTTGTAATGTAAGATTTCCAACAGGATTAGTATCATGATTAATTCGTCAACTTCACTATTACGTGTAGATATCCACACAACACACAACTTCACTATTACCGTGTAGATATCAACACAACACACAACTTCACTATTACCGTGTAGATATCAACACAACACTCAATTACACTATTAACGTTTAGATATCAACATAACACACAACTTCACTATTACCGTGTAGATATCAACACAACACACAACTTCACTATTACCGTGTAGATATCAACACCACACAAAATTACACTATTACCGTGTAGATATCAACACAACACACAATTTCACTATTACCGTGTAGATATCCACACAACACAAAATTACACTATTACCGTGTAGATATCCACACAACACACAATTACACTATTACCGTGTAGATATCAACACAACACACAACTTCACTATTACCGTCACAACACACAACTTCACTATTACCATGTAGATATCCACACAACACACAATTACACTATTACCGTGTAGATATCAACAAAACACACAATTACACTATTACCGTGTAGATATCAACACAACACACAACTTCACTATTACCGTGTAGATATCAACACAACACACACTTACACTATTACTGTGTAGATATCGACACAACACACAATTACACTATTACCGTGTAGATATCAACACAACAAACAACTACACTATTACCGTGTAGATATCAACACAACACACAACTTCACTATTACCGTATAGATATCCACACAACACACAATTACACTATTACCGTATCGATATCAACACAACACACCATTACACTATTACCGTGTAGATATCCACATAACACACAACTTCACTATTACCGTGTAGATATCCAGACAACACACAATTACACTATTACCGTGTAGATATCAACACAACACACAATTACACTATTACCGTGTAGATATCCACACAACACACACTTACACTATTACCGTGTAGATATCGACACAACACACAATTACACTATTACCGTGTAGATATCCACACAACACACAACTTCACTATTACCGTGTAGATATCCACACAACACACAATTACACTATTACCGTGTAGATATCAACACAACACACAATTTCACTATTACCTTGTAGATATCAACACAACACACAATTACACTATTACCGTGCAGATATCCACACAACACACAACTTCACAATTACCGTGTAGATATCCACTCAACACAAAATTACACTATTACC
Organism: Argopecten irradians irradians; assembly: GCA_004382745.1. NCBI lineage: Eukaryota > Metazoa > Mollusca > Bivalvia > Pectinida > Pectinidae > Argopecten > Argopecten irradians. The sequence goes on from SAYR01005606.1 coordinate 60,431, forward strand.
GTGCAGATATGCACACAACAAACAATTCCACTATTACCGTGTAGATATCCACACAACACACAACTCCACTATTACCGTGTAGATATCAACACAACACACAACTTCACTATTACCGTGTAGATATCAACACAACACACAATTACACCAGTACCGTATAGATATCAACACAACACAAAATTACACTATTACCGTGTAGAAATCAACATATCACAAAATTACACTATTACCGTGTAGATATCAACACAACACACAACTTCACTATTACCGTGTAGATATCCACACAACACACAACTTCACTATTACCGTGAAGATATCAACACAACACACAACTTCACTATTACCGTGCAGATATCCACACACCACACAATTACACTATTACCGTGTAGATATCCACACAACACACAACTTCACTATTACCGTGTAGATATCCACACAACACACAATTACACTATTACCGTGTATATATCAACACAACACACGACTTCACTATTACCGTATAGATATCAACACAACACAAAATTACACTATTACCGTGTAGATATCAACACAACACAAAATTACACTATTACCGTGTATATATCAACACAACAAACAACTTTACTATTACCGTGTAGATATCAACACAACACACAATTACACTATTACCGTGTAGATATGCACACAACACACAATTACACTATTACCGTGTAGATATCCACACAACACACAACTTCACTATTACCGTGTAGATATCCACATAACACAAAATTACACTATTACCGTGTATATATCAACACAACACACAACTTCACTATTACCGTGTAGATATCCACACAACACACAATTTCACAATTACCGTGTAGATATCCACACAACACAAAATTACACTATTACCGTGCAGATATGCACACAACAAACAACTCCACTATTACCGTGTAGATATCAACACAACACACAACTTCACTATTACCGTGTAGATATCAACATAACACACAATTACACTATTACCGTATAGATATCAACACAACACAAAATTACACTATTACCGTGTAGATATCAACACAACACACAACTTCACTATTACCGGGTAGATATTCACATAACACACAACTTCACTATTACCGTGTAGATATCCACATAACACACAATTACACTATTACCGTGTAGATATCCACACAACACACAACTTCACTATTACCGTGTAGATATCCACACAACACACAATTACACTATTACCGTGTAGATATAAACACAACACACAACTTCACTATTACCGTATACATGTAGATATCAACACAACACAAAATTACACTATTACCGTGTAGATATCAACACAACACAAAATTACACTATTACCGTGTATATATCAACACAACAAACAACTTTACTATTACCGCGTAGATATCAACACAATACACAATTACACTATGACCGTGTAGATATGCACACAACACACAACTTCACTATTACCGTGTAGATATCCACACAACACACAACTTCACTATTACCGTGTAGATATCAACACAACACACAACTCCACTATTACCGTGTAGATATCCAAACAACACAAAATTACACTATTACCGTGTAGATATCAACACAACACACAACTTCACTATTACCGTGTAGATATCCTCACAACACACGACTTCACAATTACCGTGTAGATATCCACACAACACAAAATTACACTATTACCGTGCAGATATGCGCACAACAAACAACTCCACTATTACCGTGTAGATATCCACACAACACACAACTCCACTATTACCGTGTAGATATCCACACAACACAAAATTACACAGCGAGTACAATCTGCATATTAATATTCCCTCAATATTTTCACGTTCAAACAGTATACAAGTACAGTTTGTATGACTATGTTATCTTTTAAACAAGCTGAAACAAATGAACAAAGTTCTGTTGATTAGTTGATTCATTTGTGATCACTACTTTATCTTTACACACGGAAATCGCCCTCGGGGTTTTTATTCCATCTGATAACGTCAGCAGTTCCCTGACGTTGGTTCCGTCCCCAGACATCTGTATGACGTTGTGGGAGAACGCCCCACAAACATACACGTTACCTTCCCTGTCTACCTCTATACCAGCTGTACTCTTCACGACCCCGACCTTCAGTACATCTGTGCGTGTCCCGTCAGACAGTCGGGTGACGGCTACAGCGTCAGGGTCAGAGGTGTAGATACCGGCAAAAACACGTCCATTCCTCTGATCACAGACGAGATGCAGACATTTAGATTCAATATTATAGAGCATTGTAGCTTCACCCCCGTTTTGTGGTACACTGTAAAGTGATTTGGATGTACCAACAACAAACGTGTTGTTATTGTATGTGATACCAAGACAGCTTTCAGTAACGTTTTGAATTTTTATTTTAGATAGGACGGTCAAGGTTACATCCGTTACATTGACTGTACATATGGTTTTATCTTTGTACAATGTCACTGCCACAGTGTTGTCATCAACACGGCAAAGGTCGCACATTGCTTCACTCAACTGGACTTCACATTTAAAATCTCCGTTCTCCGTAAAAAGTTTCACTTTGTGATTTGCATGATCTCCTACAACAATACGTCCACCAGACAGGAGGACTACTCCAGACAAAGTACAGTCTTTTTCGTCAGTGGGAACTTTGATGTCAATCTTTCTTATCATCTGCAACTGACGTGCGGACAATGGCTTACATACCACATAAGTCGGTAGTTTCCTCTGTTGTTGATGGACGAGTATCGTCCCCAGGGTAAGACCGGTCAATGTGAGTATGTAAGGATTATACTCGTGTCTCAGACAGGGAGACCTTGACGACTTCTCCAACTCCTGTATCAGTCCCTTACACGACTCGACCTCCGCCTGACCTCTCTGGAACAGACTAATCGTTCCCACGGTGTCCTCCTTCAGGCCGGCATCCTGTGATGACGTCAGTGTCTTCTGCATAGCGAACATCAGCCGTTCACACTTCTTCCTCGATATATCTAGGTTTTCCTTCTCCTCTGTGAATGATGCTGCCAGTTTGTCTGTCAGCTCTTTCTGAAGTACATCGAACCGCTCGTTAATCTTCGTACGTAGGTCTGTTAAACTTTCTAGTGCGGTGACTTGGTCTTCTGTAATGGACTGTAGCTGCTCCTCGACATCTTTTATAAGTATCTCCATGGAATTAACGCATTTTCGAAGTTCTATAAGAAGATCCGCAATTTTTGTGGTTTGTATCTTGCCCCGGAAATCGTCTGCTGATGTCACCGCCTCACATTTCCGATGATCGACGATAATACACTTGTGACATCCAAGGATCTGATGATCCTCGCAGTAATACTCTAGTTTCTCCTTATGTTTACCACACCCAGTAGCCGACATCTTCCGTCGAATGGTGGCTGATTTGTTCCTTTCTGTGATATTCTCGGGCTCACAATCATCGTGAATCAAGTCATGGAAGCCGACTTTACAGGATTCGCAGAAGTAAGATTTGTTATGCTCGCACCAAAACTTCGCCGGAATGTTCACGTTTCCTTTCTTCTCACAAGGTTTACATATGATCAGCTTACTTGTATTTTGTAAATGTTGGATCATCTCTACCGCCATATTGTTGGTAGGGAATTGTTCTGCCCAACGTTGTTTGTCTTCTGACTGGTTTAACGGCTCGGTGTCCCTACGACATACTGGACACGAGAAAGAAGACGCCGACGCCATCTTACCTGACGATTCATTGACGATGTAGCTAGCGAGACATTCTTTACAGAATGAATGAAGACATGGGAGGGACTTGGGATATCGGAGCTGTTCCAGACAGATAGGACATTCAAGCATCAGAATGTCGAGAGATTGACTACCGAGGACATTGTCTGATGTCTGGCCCTGAACAAATCCACCTTCCGCCATGGTAATGTGGCTTTTACCAACTCTTATAACAAAAACAATAATATACAAATTAAAAAGCGCAACAAAATCTTTGTCTGTCTTGAACTTTTTTTTTTTTTTTAACAGGAAAATTTTTATTTCAGAAACACAAATTGTACAACATGTATATAAATGGTATATAAATACAAATTTTGTTTAACAATAATATTTTTATCAATTTGTCACCATTAATTCCCTTCAAAGATTATTGCTTATTAAACATATTGTAATAAAGTTAATGTATTTGAATATATATATTAAAAGTTTGTCTCATTTACAATACCATGACATTAAAAAATGTGATTTTGGATATTAAATCAAAGATTTTCAAGGGACATAACTCAGACAAAATGCGAATGAACTATGCAATGGATAAATTACTATTTTGCAACATATAAATAATACATAATATATTTTGACTTTTATAGTAGTTATATAACGAATTTGTCGATGACCATAATAAAGCAAATCGAAATGAAAAAAAAATATTGAGTCGATGACTAGTGTAAACAGGAAGAAGATAACTCTCATAACCGGAAATCATAACGAAAACAACATATACACGTGGTTTTTTCGTTGGAGAAGTACCTGTGCGAAGTATTTGTATGTATGTGGAGAAAACAATGGTTTGAACAGATAACTATTTCAGGTGAGTATTATATACGTCAGTATAAATAGTGCATTTTACTTAATATTGCACAAAAATGATTATTTCCGATATATTATGACACGTGTCGTTCTGTTAATCTTTTTCAGATGAAGTGTACTGTAAAGGACAGCTACATGGAAAGTTATCAAGGACAGTGAAAATTATGGTGAAGGATTAGGAAGATTTGAGTGTGAATCTTGATGTCATTTTACTGAAAACCAACTGGATTTACTATGAAAGTTTCAAAGAATATCGGAGTCAAGATTTATTCCGAGGATTTCACAAGCTGATTTTATGAATGTTAAGAGAGGTGATTTGTTGTAGTTTTTAGTTCTCATGACTGAGTGTAATTCTCGTCTGAGTGAATGTTCTAGGTTTATTGCTTTTTGTTTACAATTGCTTGTGTAGTAGGCCTTGTAAATGACGTAGCCTATATAAGTAAGTAGAAAGTTAACTCCTTCATATTTTTCATAATCAATTTTATAACCTAACACTATATTTTTTAATGTCACCATTTTTTTGCAATAACCTAATTTACTGAACATATCGCTGACATGTAATAAATGATTTAATATATTTACATTCTACAAAAAAGTGTTTGTAATTTTCTTCAACTCCGCATGTATTACATAGTGGACTATCTTTTATTTTCCATTTATAAAGTAGGTAATTATTTGCCAGAACTCTGTTAATCAGTTTCCATTTAAATATTTTCATTCTATTGTCTTCAAAATGTTTAAAGGTGAACTGAAGGGATTTTCTTAATTTGTGTTCTATCTCGGATTTTTAAAAATAAATAAATGTGTTTTCCCATGATATATATGCAATCGGTCTAACTGATATTTTCTCAATCAGGTTGATGTATATGATTTTGTTTGTAATTTTAATTATAGGTATTGTTTTTAGTGAGGGTGTCATAACAACTGACAGTTCATAATATTTCTCATTTATGTTGTATTTTGATATATCTGATTTTTTTAAATTTTTCCTGCCATATTTTAGGTATTGCGTTTTTAAGTATTGATATTTGTGATATCCAATTGTGTTTATCTGGTAATATGTTCAATATTACATTTTCATTTATGTATCCTTCAACATCTAACAGATCTTTTATAGTGATGATATTACTTTTTATCCAATTTTTAAAGATCAATGATCTATTATTATATGTGATGAATTGATTGCCCCATATTATTTGTTTTCCAATATCTGTTATGTTTTTGGGGGGTTTCACATTTCTCCCAATCTTTCTGGTCATCTTCAACTGACGTTCGGACAAAGGCTTACATACCACAGCAGTCAGTAGTGTCCTCTGTTGTTGATGGACAAGTATCTTCCCCAGGGTAAGACTGGTCTTTGTGTCCAATGTGAGTATATCAGGGTTATACTCGTGTCTCAGACTGGTAGACCTTGACGACTTCTCCAACTCCTGTATCAGTCCTTTACACGACTCGACCTCCGCCTGACCTCTCTGAAACAGACTGATCGTTCCCACGGTGTCCTCCTTCAGGCCGGTATCCTGTGATGACGTCAGGGTCTTCTGCATAGCGAACATCAGCCGTTCACACTTCTTCCTCGATATATCTAGGTTTTCCTTCTCCTCTTTGAATGATGCTGTCAGTTTGTCTGTAAGCTCTTTCTGAAGTACATCAAACCGCTCGTTAACCTTTGTACGTAGGTCTATTAAACCTTTCAGTGCGGTGACTTGGTCTTCTGTCATGGACTGCAGCTGTTCCTCGACATCTTTTATCAATATCTCCATGGAATTTACGCATTTTCGAAGTTCAGTAAGAAGATCCTCAATTTTCGTGGTTTGTATCTTGTCCCGGAAATCGTCTGCTGATGTCACCGCCTCACATTTCCGATGATCGACGATGATACACTTGTGACATCCAAGGATCTGATGATCCTCACAGTAATACTCCAGTTTCTCCTGATGTTTACCACACCCAGTAGCCGACATCTTCCGTCGAATGGTGGCTGATTTGTTCCTTTCGGTGATATTTTCTGGCTCACAATTCTCGTGAAACAGGTCATGGAAGCCGACCTTACAAGATTCACAGAAGTATGATTGGGTTTGCTCGCACCAAAACTTCGCCGGAATGTTCATATCTCCTTTCTTCTGACACGGCTTACACATGGTCAGTGTTCTCGTATTTTGTAGATGTTGGATCATTTCTACCGCCAGATTGTTTGTAGGAAATTGTTCGGCCCAACGTTGTTTGTCTTCTGACTGGTTTAACGGCTCGGTGTCCCTACGACATACTGGACACGAGAAAGAAGACGCCGACGCCATCTTACCTGACGATTCATTGATGATGTAGCTAGCGAGGCATTCTTGACAGAATGAATGAAGACAGGGGAGGGACTTGGGATATCGGAGCTCTTCCAGACAGATAGGACATTCAAGCATCAGAATGTCGAGAGATTGACTACCGAGGACATTGTCTGATGTCTGGTCCTGAACAAATCCACCTTCCGCCATGGCAATGTGGCGTTAAACCAACCCTTAAAACAAAAACAATAATATACAAATTAAAAAGCGCAACAAAATCTTTGTCTGTCTTGAACTTTAGAGATGAATGAAAAGTGTCAAAAGCGCCCCTTTGAATTCCCCAACATATCAGTAAAGAGAATGTTTGGAAATAAAATAACCGGGTTTACGCTCTGAACACGCTATATACATAATTTATGGGAAACACTAGTTTAGATAGAAGAAATCTTTTTGAGAAGTAGGCATGATAAATATGTTGTGTTCAAATTTCGTGAAAAATCAAGGAAGAGTATAATAATTCGTCAACACGTAGAAACAAAAGTAGTTTTTTTAATGGCTGTACTTTATCCTCTATTTCGCACACAGTACAGACAGATAAATAAAATAATTACAATTTTTAGAAAAAAAAATCGATTTAAACGATAGACAAAGCTAAAACTGGATTTAGTGCATATAATCATTACATTAATTGATTGGTTATTGTAAATGTGGCTGTTATAACTATTTTATCTCAATTACGCAGGTGGACTTGTAAATTTATATTTGATATTACTCCATACAGACCGTGTCAAAATACATATATCTTTGCTGATTTTTTATAACGTTACATGATTATTAAAATTGTTAAAAAAACCGCTAAAACTCAATCAATTTTTTATCGAGATATATTTCTTATGCGATGAACAAATTTCTTGATTTCAATAGTCCAAAGAACTAAAACATTTAACCGCTGACGAACTACTTTTAGTTTGCAATCTAATCAGAATAAGGTAACTCAATATAACATCCGAAAAAATGAAGAAAAACAATCGTCAAAAACGCGATACTCCGAGCTTGATTTCAATTTTTTATCAAACATGGTACACTTTACTGTTTAATGATTAAACAAATCAAAATCAATTGTTCAGTCTGCTGATCTTGAGAAGATCGGTATTAAATATGGTTTATCAATCAATCATTTCACGACTCAAATCAAAGATAGCACTATAAAAAGACAAGGGTTCAGATATCACAAAGAGTCACAACATCAACATACTACAGTCTCCTAAACACGCCTGCATGCCCGTCACACACGCAACATTCTTCTTACACGGGAGGCCGTCTTTACGGTCCCCGGATGTTAATAGGACGTAAATCAAATCAACCAAGAAATCAACCAACTAATCGAAGACGATCCATCGCTGAGCAGACATTTAGAACATTTTGGAGGTATGTCACCGCTCATTTGTGTGAAAGTTGGGTGCACAAATATTTCAAGGACTCTAAATATATCTTCTTGATTCACGAAAAAAGGTGGTTATTTATTTTAACGACATTGTAAAATTCTACATTTATACAGATGACTTTCTAGTAGAAGAATGAACGATTTTCAATTTGGGATTCTCCTTGATTGTTCATAATTTTGAAAGCGAAGTTTCATTGTCTTTACAAAACTGTAGATTGATTAAACTATATTGTTATTTAACATTGATTGCATAATTTACTTGTCATTATGAATAAAGTAATCAGTACAAGATATGCTATAATGGTCGATATATTGGACCCATTTAAGCGATGCATATCGCATGTCTTATTTACACAAATATACTATAGTCACATGTATAAATAGTAGAAAATCACCGTAGCCTCGTGAATAATTTAAAAGTAAATAAATAAAGAAACATCATTTTGATAGTTGGTTCATTCCATGAGGCACTGCATTAGCAAAAAAAAAACAAAAAAAAACATGTGTTTAATCAGTGCTTATGGAGGGAATGGGTTGTCAGAAACAAATATAATTTGACAAATATCGAATTTTGAGCATCGTCTGCCCATATTGTGCACGCAATAAAATCAATCTAAACCAATAGATATGTTTCGTTTGTCCAATATAAAACAAAAGTAAACACGTAGTTGTCATCCAAATATTACATGCACCAACATTTGATTAATAAAATATTATCAATATTAATATATTTACACCTATATGTTATTTTTATACAGCTACGATTGTCTACTTTCGTTTTAGATTACAGATATACACCATTACAGATGTTTATGCATTCCGGTCGGGTACGAAATGGTCCTTTCACATGTGTGCTAGTGGAACACTGCCGCAGTGAATCATTTGATTCGTTAACATCCATGTATCAATATGGCGGCCAGGTCACCACAATCTATTCGGTGGACCCACTTAAATGTCTCGAGCTCGCAGATCTATTATTTGGCGGCTACCTCATACTTAAATGACGACCACCGTATAACTAATTGACGGTTGTCGGATAATTATATATTGCAACCGCCAAGTAATCTTTATTGTATTTTCGTTATCCTGAATATTAGTACATCATGTGACAGAATACTGGATTCTGATTGGCTACACACATGGCTACTATTTGCAATAGTGCCCGGGCAAGCGGGCACTATTGAAGTGGCGCGAAATTGAACGTGAATGTATTGTGACGTCACCATTACATGACGTCATTATAACGTTGCGCTTCGACCAAGACGTCAAGATGGCGGACAGGCTGTTGTGTGCGGGGATGGAAGCAAATTTTGCTGTTCTACAGAAGAAAGTTCACTCATGTTCTATTTTGATATACTTTTAATCTTCATGAAGCTGAATCCCGTTTTATAGAAACACATATTTCCGCGACAATTCATATGTTGTACTTTTAAGGTAATAATATGGTTTGGAAATGAAGATAGCATTGAGAGGTGTCACTTTGACGTGCTTCTGTTACGATGACATAAAAACAAGTCCCATCTGAGGGTGATGTACTAAACCCATTATGGCCTTCGGCTTATGCACTATTCCATCCCTCGACAATATTATGAGGCAATCGTGCCCTCTCAAACAGGCCATAATAGATAAATAGTTTCTGCGTAAGCCTGATCTGGTTCAGTAGGTTTCCTGATGGATATCAGTGTTAATCCAATAGAAAACGAAAGTAAACACTAAATGTCATCCAAATGTGACATGAATCAATATTTCAAATATATACCAATATTTAATAATAAATATTTATCAATATTTAAAATATACATACACATGTACGTTATTTCAACACAGATACGACTGTCTACTTTCGCTTTAAACACATTACTGTACAGAGGTTATATCAAACAATATCACTTCTTAATTGTTGGAGGTATTGTCACATAAATAACCGTACATATACCTTTTCAAAATTATTGTCAGTATAAAATTAATATGTAATAGGCCTACTTACTTAAAGTAGCAGTTTCCACAGGAACATCGTCACTGTTGTTACACTCGACCGCCTGTCGCCCTGTCGTAACGCTTCGTTTGTTAAATTTATATTTGATATTACTCCATACAGACCGTGTCAAAAAACATATATCTTTGCTGATTTTTTTATAACGTTACATGATTATTAAAATTGTTAAAAAAAACCGCTAAAACTCAATCAATTTTTTATCGAGATATATTTCTTATGCGATGAACAAATTTCTTGATATTCAATAGTCCAAAGAACTAAACATTTAACCGCTGACGAACTACTTTTAGTTTGCAATTCTAATCAGAATAGGTAACTCAATATAACATCCGAAAAAATTGAAGAAAAACAATCGTCAAAAACGCGATACTCCGAGCTTGATTTCAATTTTTTATCAAACATGGTACACTTTACTGTTTAATGATTAAACAAATCAAAATCAATTGTTCAGTCTGCTGATCTTGAGAAGATCGGTATTAAATATGGTTTATCAACAATCATTTCACGACTCAAATCAAAAGATAGCACTATAAAAAGACAAGCGTTCAGATATCACAAAGAGTCACAACATCAACATACTACGTCTCCTAAACACGCCTGCATGCCCGTCACACACGCAACATTCTTCTTTACACGGGAGGCCGTCTTTTACGGTCCCCGGATGTTAATAGGACGTAATCAAATCAACCAAGAAATCAACCAACTAATCGAAGACGATCCATCGCTGAGCAGACATTTAGAACATTTTGGAGGTATGTCACCGCTCATTTGTGTGAAAGTTGGGTGCACAAATATTTCAAGGACTCTAAATATATCTTCTTGATTCACGAAAAAAATGATTATTTATTTTAACGACATTGTAAAATTCTACATTTATACAGATGACTTTCTAGTAGAAGAATGAACGATTTTCAATTTGGGATTCTCCTTGATTGTTCATAATTTTTGAAAGACGAAGTTTCATTGTCTTACAAAACTGTAGATTGATTAAACTATATGTTATTTAACATTGATGCATAATTTACTTGTCATTATGAATAAGTAATCAGTACAAGATATGCTATAATGGTCGATATATTGGACCCATTTAAGCGATGCATATCGCTGTCTTATTTACACAAATATACTATAAGTCACATGTATAAATAGTAGAGAAATCACCGTAGCCTCGTGAAATAATTTAAAAGTAAATAAATAAAGAAAACATCTTTTGATAGTTGGTTCATTCCATGAGGCACTGCATTAGCAAAAAAAAAACAAAAAAAAACATGTGTTTAATCAGTGCTTATGGAGGGAATGGGTTGTCAGAAACAATATATAATTTTGACAAATATCGAATTTTGAGCATTCGTCTGGCCATATTGTGCACGCAATAAAATCAATCTAAACCAATAGATATGTTTCGTTTGTCCAATAAAACAAAAGTAAACACGTAGTTGTCATCCAAATATACATCCACCAACATTTGATTAATAAAATATTATCAATATTAATATATTTACACCTATATGTTATTTTTATAACAGCTACGATATGTCTACTTCGTTTTAGATTACAGATATACACCATTACAGATGTTTATGCATTCCGGTCGGGTACGAAATGGTCCTTTTCATGTGTTGCTAGTGGAACACTGCCGCAGTGAATCATTTGATTCGTTAACATCCATGTATCAATATGGCGGCCAGGTCACCACAATCTATTCGGTGGACCCACTTAAATGTCTCGAGCTCGCAGATCTATTATTTGGCGGCTACCTCATACTTAATGACGACCACCGTATAACTAATTAGACGGTTGTCGGAATAATTATATATTGCAACCGCCAAGTAATCTTTATTGTATTTTTCGTTATCCTGAATATTAGTACATCATGTGACAGAATACTGGATTCTGATTGGCTACACACATGGCTACTATTTTGCAATAGTGCCCGGGCAAGCGGGCACTATTGAAGTGGCGCGAAATTGAACGTGAATGTATTGTGACGTCACCATTACATGACGTCATTATAACGTTGCGCCTTCGACAAGACGTCAAGATGGCGGACAGGCTGTTGTGTGCGGGATGGAAGCAAATTTTTGCTTTCTACAGAAGAAATTCACTCATGTCTATTTTGATATACTTTTAATCTTCATGAAGCTGAATCCCGTTTTATAGAAACACATAATTCCGCGACAATTCATATGTTGTACTTTTAACGTAACTAGTGGAACAACACCTTAAGGGGTGTTGCGAATGAAATGAGAGACGCTAAGGACCATGAATTGATAACTCATGGCAATTAACCGAAAGAAGTGCAAATATGCGCATATGCATACAATATGAACAATGTATACATTGCATACGTGTATGGAAACTGAATAAAGTATAACGCACAAAGGACCATGCACATGGCTACAGGTCAGTCAATTATTGATAGAGGAGTCATTTGAGGATTTTAACCCATTTGACACTGTGGCCTTATATTAAGGTCAAGTCCATTTATTTGAACAAACTCTGTAGCCTTCCATTTCAGCATGTTACAGAAGTAACAGAACCAACACCAGGAATACAAAAATCAGGTCTGCATGACTATTGACAAAAATTATTGCATGTGGAATAAAACTAGCACTCCCAATACAAAACCAGTAGCTAATTCTTTCACGACTTATCTTAATCTTTTGGAAGGTAGTTCTATTCTTTTACCTATTGGAGGTGAAATAAAACTAGCGCTCCCAATTCAAACATGGTAGTTTGATTCTTTTATACTCAACTTAATTTTCGGAAGGTAGTCCTATTTCTTTGCAACTTATATAAATCTTCGTAAGATAGTCCTATTCTTTTACATCTCAACCAAATCTTGGAAGTATATTTTAATTACCAAACAAAAAGCCCCTGAATGTACACATTAACAAACATTTATGGTGAATAAAATAGTAACAAGATTTTAAATAAAAATGTATAGTAATAAGCTTTCCAATGAAATGAAGAAAAAATCCCAATGTCATGATTACATAATATTTCAATTTGATCCGGACATATGGCTTCATATTCACTCAAAAGTGACAATTCTGAATATGTAATATGCATTAAAAGTTGCGTTAATTTATATTGGAATAAACCGGTTCGTATGAAAGTTAAGCAGGTCATAGTGATACCAATTACTATTATAAGTGATTAGATATTGTAAAACAGTAAACTGTTTCATTTTTACAAAAGGTGACAACCATAACAATAGTTTCAGAGGATTAAACAATGAAAGGAGAGCTTTTCGGGTTTTGTTTGTTTTTCAGAGATTTGGTATGGGAATTTTTCATTGTAATTGGGAAAAAATAGGGGGTTTGGCATCGGGAATGGGGTCGACCGAAATTATATAAGGAGAAAAATCACTGACTTATTAATAATTTTACTTAATAAATCCATAATGAGTACCAGTGGGGTGGGGGGGCGTGTTAAGTATTTCCATGTTAAAGTATACACATACGCTTGTCCGTCATTGGTGTACAATCATAAGGGGAGATAACTCTGTGAAAGACAAGTGGTTACCATGGGGACATTCGTCTCAGTGAAATATGATGTTTCATCCCCCCTAATGTTCCTAGCCATGTGATATATTCAAACTAATCACAGGCACATATATATGACATCACAAGTTTTGTATTCTTACATGTATGCTGGAAATATGCATGTTTAGGAATAATCATGTAAAAGATAATGACACGGAATTTGTCAATATTTTATGCTGCATGTTTCATAAGGAATGTAGAACAATACATCTATACCATATTTTGCCTCGTAGTTATGTATTAACAGAATAAGCCTCAAGTGATTGTCCTTTTAATTACAAGTTTCAATTTTGATTTCCATACTTAAATCAGTATAGGTCACTTATTAGGACGCACTGGTTTAAATTATTTAGAAAATTGAGTTGTTTTGGCCGAATGATTTAAAAA
>SAYR01005606.1:74633-130239 GCA_004382745.1 Argopecten irradians irradians
ATAGTGCCCGGGCAAGCGGGCACTATTGAAGTGGCGCGAAATTGAACGTGAATGTATTGTGACGTCACCATTACATGACGTCATTATAACGTTGCGCTTCGACCAAGACGTCAAGATGGCGGACAGGCTGTTGTGTGCGGGGATGGAAGCAAATTTTGCTGTTCTACAGAAGAAAGTTCACTCATGTTCTATTTTGATATACTTTTAATCTTCATGAAGCTGAATCCCGTTTTATAGAAACACATAATTCCGCGACAATTCATATGTTGTACTTTTAACGTAACTAGTGGAACAACACCTTAAGGGGTGTTGCGAATGAAATGAGAGACGCTAAGGACCATGAATTGATAACTCATGGCAATTAACCGAAAGAAGTGCAAATATGCGCATATGCATACAATATGAACAATGTATACATTGCATACGTGTATGGAAACTGAATAAAGTATAACGCACAAAGGACCATGCACATGGCTACAGGTCAGTCAATTATTGATAGAGGAGTCATTTGAGGATTTTAACCCATTTGACACTGTGGCCTTATATTAAGGTCAAGTCCATTTATTTGAACAAACTCTGTAGCCTTCCATTTCAGCATGTTACAGAAGTAACAGAACCAACACCAGGAATACAAAAATCAGGTCTGCATGACTATTGACAAAAATTATTGCATGTGGAATAAAACTAGCACTCCCAATACAAAACCAGTAGCTAATTCTTTCACGACTTATCTTAATCTTTGGAAGGTAGTCCTATTCTTTTACCTATTGGAGGTGAAATAAAACTAGCGCTCCCAATTCAAACATGGTAGTTTGATTCTTTTATGACTCAACTTAATTTTCGGAAGGTAGTCCTATTCTTTTGCAACTTATATAAATCTTCGTAAGATAGTCCTATTCTTTTACATCTCAACCAAATCTTGGAAGTATATTTTAATTACCAAACAAAAAGCCCCTGAATGTACACATTAACAAACATTTATGGTGAATAAAATAGGTAACAAGATTTTAAATAAAAATGTATAGTAATAAGCTTTCCAATGAAATGAAGAAAAAATCCCAATGTCATGATTACATAATATTTCAATTTGATCCGGACATATGGCTTCATATTCACTCAAAAGTGACAATTCTGAATATGTAATATGCATTAAAAGTTGCGTTAATTTATATTGGAATAAACCGGTTCGTATGAAAGTTAAGCAGGTCATAGTGATACCAATTACTATTATAAGTGATTAGATATTGTAAAACAGTAAACTGTTTCATTTTTACAAAAGGTGACAACCATAACAATAGTTTCAGAGGATTAAACAATGAAAGGAGAGCTTTTCGGGTTTTGTTTGTTTTTCAGAGATTTGGTATGGGAATTTTTCATTGTAATTGGGAAAAAATAGGGGGTTTGGCATCGGGAATGGGGTCGACCGAAATTATATAAGGAGAAAAATCACTGACTTATTAATAATTTTACTTAATAAATCCATAATGAGTACCAGTGGGGTGGGGGGGCGTGTTAAGTATTTCCATGTTAAAGTATACACATACGCTTGTCCGTCATTGGTGTACAATCATAAGGGGAGATAACTCTGTGAAAGACAAGTGGTTACCATGGGGACATTCGTCTCAGTGAAATATGATGTTTCATCCCCCCTAATGTTCCTAGCCATGTGATATATTCAAACTAATCACAGGCACATATATATGACATCACAAGTTTTGTATTCTTACATGTATGCTGGAAATATGCATGTTTAGGAATAATCATTGTAAAAGATAATGACACGGAATTTGTCAATATTTTATGCTGCATGTTTCATAAGGAATGTAGAACAATACATCTATACCATATTTTGCCTCGTAGTTATGTATTAACAGAATAAGCCTCAAGTGATTGTCCTTTTAATTACAAGTTTCAATTTTGATTTTCGTACTTTCATCAGTATAGGTCACTTAATAGGACGCACTGGTTTAAATTATTTAGAAGATTGAGTTGTTTGGGCCGAATGATTTAAAAAGATGTCTTTAGGTTACGAGTTTGAATCTCATGTGGGGTAGATGCCAAGTACATATGTGTACTATATATGTACTGACTGCTTGTCTTGTCCATGTACTCGGATTTTTCTCTATCATCTCCTTAAATGATCCTGCAATTAATACTGATTCTGATATTTAATTCAAATAATGGCATGACATAAACGATTTTTAAATGTCATAATTATCATATAATAGTAAGAGCTGTGGTGGCCAAATGGTGAAGATGTCTCAACATATTTATCACAAGCCCTCTACCTTTGGGTTACAAGTTCGAATCCCATGTGGGGTACGTGTCAGGTACTGACTGTTGGTCAGTGGTTTTTCGCAGTGTACTCTGACTTTCCTCTATCATCTCCTTAAATGATCCTGCAATAAATAGTGATTCTGACATTTAATTCAAATAATGGCATGACATAAACGATTTTTAAATGTCCTCCACCAATAAACCTGGCACGTCCTTACATGACCTTTCCTGTTAACAGGACGTTTAATCAATAAAACCCATATCAATAGTCAGAGCCGAGTGGTTAAGATGTCCCGACATATAACCACAAGCCTAGCTCACCTCTAGGTCATGCTTGTAACTGGTTTTTCTTCGGGTACTCCGGCTTTCCTCCACCAACAAACCGCACATCCTTTAATGACCCTGGCTGATAATAGGATGCTAAACTAATAAAACCCACTCATGTATAAGTCTCTGCTAACCCTATTTTATCAAAAAGAATTTTTTTTTCTCATATAAATAAGGAAATGGTAATAATAGACAATATCGATGTCTATTCTAGAAGAATATTACGTAGAAGAACAGGGAAAGTACACATTCCTGTCGAGTGCCCCGACCAGGAATCGAACCCGGGTCGCCAGCGTGGAAATCTACGGCTCTACCAACTGAGCCAAAGAAGCATACATGTACATACATTTCTATATTTTGGCTATTTTTTTAATTGTGTTTAGCATTATGCTAGAAAATATACCTAGAAATGAACAAATAAGCAAATTGCCTCTCTTTATTCAATCCCAGTGAAAAAAATTTCTGCGAACATGTAAAGAATGAAGTAATAAAAAAAAAAATCAAAAGCAAATAATATTTTTATTGGTAATACCTTAACCGATATGACTTAAATTTTTTAAATGTATCTGCATAATGAGAGATATATGATTTTTTTAGATCTATATATTCCCAAAAGTTACTGTTTTATAATTATAAAATATTGGTTTTTTTTCTGGAATTGGCTGGGAGACCGAGACATTTTTTTAGACAAACTACTGGCGTACTGGGACCCTACCAGTAGTCGTGAAGGAACAGTAGTCATGATTTGGGAAAAAATAATTCTTTGTATCTCATGAAACACATTATTTCCACATAAACAAAACAACACCATGATGAAGTATTCGTCAGCAGCTCCAGACATTCGTAAATCTGGACACACAGTAGAATATGCACATAATCACGACAACTGTTCCGTCACGACTACTGGTTGGGTACCTGTAGAGAACATTTTTTTAGAATAAATATAAAAAAAAATAAAAAAAAAAATCTATTAAAAAGTTTAGTTGGTCTCTGAAATACGTGACACCGAATCCAAACTGAAATGGCTGTTGAGTGTTTGATATGCAGTACATTTAATTTTTAAAAACCTGTTGTTACTATGCCCCCCTCCCCCTAAGTGTGTACAGTAATTTTTACCTAATGTAAACTGTAGGCCTAGGTGTCTTGTAAAACTGCAGTGCATATCTAATAATGTTGATTATATCAATTGTCAATATACCAGATTTTTCAGGTTTGTCTTCTTTAGCTGTCACTTATATTTAGTTTACGGCCATCCCTTGCCTGACATTGTTGCATGGACATGTCACTTTCGCTTTGATCTTATCAAGGTGCTATTTTTAGACTGCAGCTGATCAACCAAACATGTCATCTGATAACGGGAATGGTTTAACTACGCTACTAGTCTTAATCATACAATTAAGCAATATATTAGGAGAACATATTAAAACGGCATCTGTCTCAGAGTCTTACAATAGACTGTCAGTTTACGAGATGTTTTTAAATTCAATTCATGCAGTGTTGCCTAGCCTAACGCTTGATTCAGTCGCTGTCATGATCAGGCTCGGTACATGCAGTAGGCATACGAAAAAAATCATAATAAACAACAACGACCTCAAATATTAGATAGCGAATAATACTAGCACCAGCCGATAGTGATAGCTTTAACAAGTAAAATACATAACTAGGCTTACTTACCTGATATTGCCGATTGTAACTTGAAAATCGAGGCGGCTTTCAACACCAATCCAAACCTGTTCCAACCGGATACACAGGTGACATCTCACATTCCTTCTACCAGATGGCGCTAACATATGGCAGGTCTTTGTGCGGTTGAACGCCCCAAACAACATACATTTCCCCGATTTGCGCAATCCCCAACAAATATTTGGATATCATTGAAAGACTTATAAAACGTTTTATAAATTTAAGTAATAATATCATAAAATATAAGCAGAATGTTTCATATATACGATATATTTGTGAATGGTCCACTCGTCGATCTAATCGGTCAGAATAGCTTTGAGGGAAGGCGGCACAAGTCCAAAAATATCACGTCTGCCGTGGAAATTTACTGAGAACCTGCGAAATACCACCAATTTCCAAGACCGTCTTGTGGCCGTTCTTCGAAATATTTCCAAAAACCAAAAATACCGTTTTGTTCAGAATTACTTAAATTTTGAATGTGTAGAATCTGAGTTTGTCAACTTTTAACGTTTGTTCGCTAGGTCGGATTAAACAGAAACTAGCGATGAAAATGGCGATTTTCGCCTGTTTGACCCTAAATTTCTCACTCAAATGAATTTTCGTACAGTCAATATCTATCTCAGTCGATAGATCACGCCAGGATTTACTTAACTTTAAAATATCGTTACAAAGTATCTCTCAGTTTCCTTATTACTCAACTTGCGGTTATAAGCGTGTTGGTAGGTAAAAGTTGTCGTGTTAACATTCGTTCCGAAGGAACGATAACTCTGTTATCGCACCTTACGTCTCTCATTTCATATAATATGGTTTGGAAATGAAGATAGCATTGAGAGGTGTCACTTTGACGTGCTTCTGTTACGATGACATAAAAACAAGTCCCATCTGATGGTTATGTACTAAACCCATTATGGCCTTCGGCTTATGCACTATTCCATCCCTCGACAATACTATGAGGCAATAGTGCCCTCTCTAACAGGCCATAATAGATAAATAGTTTCTGCGTAAGCCTGATCTGGTTCAGTAGGTTTCCTGATGGATATCAGTGTTAACCCAATAGAAAACGAAAGTAAACACTAAGATGTCATCCAAATGTGACATAAATCAATATTTCAAATATATACCAATATTTAATAATAAATATTTATCAATATTTAAAATATACATACACATGTACGTTATTTCAACACAGATACGACTGTCTACTTTCGCTTTAAACATATTACTGTACAGAGGTTATATCAAACAATATCACTTCTTAATTGTTAGAGGCATTGTCACATAAATAACCGTACATATACCTTTTCAAAATTATTGTCATTATAAAATTAATATGTAATAGGCCTACTTACTTAAAGTAGCAGTTTCCATAGGAACATTGTCACTGTTGTTACCCTCGACCGCCTGTCGCCCTGTCGTAACGCTTCGTTTCAAAGAAAGACGATTCTAATATACAAACAAACACGGTCATAAATTAATCTAGTCCGGAATATTTTACATTCTTATTTTGCATTCCACGAAATCTTCGAGTTAATAGTTAAATGCTATAGTACATTAATAACAAGGGCGTACTTGTGAAATTACATAAATGAAGATTAATTATGTATAATTACCATTTTAGTTTATAATATTATAGTTTGATATTATAAACGTGATCTGTAATAGACGATCATTTCCTTCATTTTCCTATTGAGATATCAATAGAGTGTAGAGGTCGATACGTTGTTAAAATCGTCGATATTTTTAACAATGGTTGTCTTGTGTTATTTCCATGAACATTTTGAGTGTGTAATCCGGCACACTTGTCATAGTGTCCGTGAAACTCATTCAGTGACGAAAAGACAGTAATAGAACTCACGTATAGTAGCCATGCTTGTATTGCTATTTAATGATATAAAGAAACAAATGACGAATACATTTTTTTAATGCTAGGATTTTTATCAATATGCAAATTTTGAAATCAAAAATTGTTTTTACTTATTTTACTTTTAATTATCACCCGCATGATAAACAGCATTAAGCAAATAAGCATTGGATGTAGTGATTTTTAAATCAATAAGCATGTAAAGAATGTAAAGACTTTAAGTTTTTGAACTTTTTTCTTCTTTCGATTTTAACTTTCGATTCTATATATCTATCCATGTTATACATTAGCAGAGCCCTGTCCATTTTACAATTTTGCTACCATACAATGATGAATTTCGTTTGATATAGTAAACATTAGAAATACATTTTTTATCTGTTACCTCAGAAGTATATGACACGATTAATCAATTAATTACTTAAACATTGATGTCAAATTATGAAATTAGTCATTATTTTTTATATAACAATAAAGTAAAAAGATCGAATACTATCACTACTAGAAATCAAAACAATTCTTCATCGATAATACAACAGGAATGAAAGTGCGATAATTCTATATTACTGAGCATATCTTGATATATGGAGAGATCCAAGAATTGACAAATCTGCGTTAATCCAGATCTGTAATGTGACGATACAAATAAGGGGACAAATAAGAATAAGTTCGAACCAGGGACCTCTCTATCTGCAGTCGAATGCTCTACCACTGAGCTATATCCCCTTGACAATCGCAAATGAAAATTAGATGATATATATTTCTGATGCAATAATATCGGATTCAGGGGTCAACATATTTATTTACTTCTTCCCTAATTATATAAGCTATTTTTGAACGTCAGCACTAAAACAAAATAAGACATAATAATGTATATTTATATTTGTATTGTTTACTAGCTGACACCCTTACACACACGTATATAGACCGTCAATTAACTGTGTAACATCAATATAAACCGTCTGCTAACTGGAATATCATTACATCATTACCCCAATCCGCCGTCTGTGTCAATGTGTAAACGTATCCAGGTCGTAGGTTTACGTCTGTAAACAAAATCCTAGTCGTTTGTTTACAGTTAGTATACGTATACCTGTCGTCTGCTGACGAGGCATAGTATTATCTATAAATAAACCTGACTATGACGTCAGAAATCGTACACCAGTCGTTTTACTATCATGGTATAAATATAGCCGGGGTTGTCTTTGTGGACAGACACAATGAGACAGGTGGACAACGAGGTATGTAGACCACTTTATATTTTTGTTTTTATGATATTTTGAAAATGGAAAAAGTTTTGGCTTGATTTTTTTATCTTGGAAGTGTATAATTAATTGTTTGTGCTTTTGTTGGGGATCTTAATACCAAAACCCTGTTATATGTATGTTAATCAAAAATGATCATTCTTCTCCATTTCAACCACTCAGTTTTGTCTATTCATTAATAGATGGTAATTTTAAAATAACATGTAAAGGTTATTATTTTCCAGAGTTAGAATACTTTCATAAATTCTGTATCTTAATAAAATAAGAACCATATATTTCTGTCTAACATCTTCTTGTTGTTTTAAATCAATTGTATATGACGAATGTTTTAACATTTTGAGTGAAAAATATTTTTTAGAAAGTCTGAATTTCAAAACCTATGTGTAATACATTTTAGCCTTTCTATTACGTTGCAACAAATCATTTTCGTTTGGGTTTTTAATTGCGTTGGGTTTGTATGGAAGTCTTGAAAAGCCATTACAGCTTTAATTTTCAATTGAATTATTGATGAAAATTATTTGTATTAAAGTCAGTATCGTACATCATATCAAGAAACCTTATTATTAACATAATGCATTTTAATTTCCTTTTGTTATAACATGTTTTTGAACGATCGTTTAATTTGATACGATTATTACAATTTGATACATATATTTTGGAAAAAGTCTGAATATTAAAAAGTATGGCTAATATTTCAGAGGTGTCCACTAGATGGAGCCCGTGGTCAGGTCAATCGCTTGACCTCCTCGGATTCGTGAATAGCCACGCCCACTTTGACGAGGAACCAAGGCACGTGAGCTATGAAATATTTGGGTACAAAGGTCACACTGGTACCTCCTGTTTCTGTCGACGTGTGTCTCGACCCCTTTACCGCCGGGGTAGAGAAATCGTGGATGGAAATGGTATGGACAAAGCAGTGACATTTGTCAGACAAGGTGATATATGTTATGACAAAGAGCTTAAAAACAACGATAAATCAAAACATTTTAGGATGAAAAACGTTAAAACAATGAAGGACAAGGGAGAAAGTAATTTGCAGAGTGAACGTGAAAACACAGACATGTTGGATAGATAACGATAATGCACATTTCACATAAATTTTATTATTGTCAGCAATGCACGTTCTGTGGAACGATTGTGTTCGGGATGAATTGATGTTTTCATAACTTTGCTAAGAAAGAATTCAAGGATATTTGCACTGAGTGACGTTTAACTCTGAATAGCATCAAAATTATGGAATTTTACACGATGAATCCAGTAAAACATTTTCATCGTCGGCATGGCAACCATAACTTTTAGGATTTATCTTCTTTTTGATGACAACACTAACATTTCATCAACTACCAGCGAAATCATCAGCACGTTGGGATACAACATTATGTACATTAAATCTCAGCCTATGATCATGAAGTGTACAGTCAAGATATGAACATGTCTGAGCTCAATACAGAACCATCGAACCATTTTAATGCAACAAGCAAAGGATTTCTAACATACTTTCAAATATAACTGAAGAAAAAGTAACGCAGAAATATGGAATTGACCGTGTAAGAAGACGTGTCTGTCAAAGATGACAATTTCATTATCATTATTATCGATTCCTTGGATTATAGTTGGATTATAGAATAATTACATGACAACAACATAGGAATAGATTCTTTATTTGATTATTATTTACATACTTTCATTTCCTTCGTACTTCAAGGTTTATATTTGCATTCGCTCTACCAAGACAATCATAGAGGGACAAACTAACCTGAACTGAGTTGGAGCTAACTGATTATCTTAAATCTCGTAATTCGTTGTTTGCATGTCGATGTGATGACCTTTCGGTTTGCGTTAAGAATCAATTCGTATTTTGAGGTACACAAACCACATGTGGAATGAATCCCTTCTACACAATTGTTTGTCCGTGTTGTAGATTATTTTTTTATTCTAAGTTGAAAACAAATCAAGTGTTAAATTATATTTCCAACAATCAGCCAGCTAGTGCAATCAGTGAAAATATTTACAGCGTTATTTCTAATAATTTTCTTCGTGTTGGAAAGCATGAATTATACAATGATATTGTTACAGAACCAGTGAACATTGTATGTGTGTGTCGATTCGATGTCTAATACGATGTATACGATGTTACATTCCTCAGACAAAGGACAAGGCAGCATAAACTTAAACAGAAAGGTGTAAAAGTGTACGAGTTGTCTTTGAAATGAAAGTCAAACATGTATGCTCAACGTCGGAAGTTTGTGTACATACATCACAATGCTCTACCGTTATATAATGGTTGCTTAATATCTTGTGATATTTGTGCGATAATCTGGAAAAATCCAGATCAGCTGACTTCCACATCAACATCACCGATGCCAGTAATAACATTGAACTCACTTATGAAGAAGAAACCGACAGCAATATGGCTTTCCTAGACACCTTGAAAAGAAGACCGAAAAAGTATTGGTACATAGGGAAAAGACTCACTCAAAATATCTAAACTTCAATACCAACCATCTTTTAATCAGAAACTAGGCGCAGTGCGTACATTGCTCCATAGATGTGAGACCGTTGTCACAGAACAGCAGGACAAGTTTGAAGAACAAAACCATATATCTAGGACAATAAAAACTTTTTATCATTTTATCCCTCAAACGGGTACATAAACAGTGTCATAATACAGAGAAAACCAAAAGAAAACCAACAAAGGATAACACCAAAATCAAAATCTAAGTCGTCACCTCGTAGATCAGAGGTATGTCTGAAACCTACAACGAATAAGCATACCCTGCCTTCACTCCATTTCTAACAGGAAATGTCATCCGTGAGAAATATTCTGTCCATCATCCAGAGTTACGTCATCGCAGCTATCTGAAACCATCCAGAGAATATACTGAGACTATGACATAACAACAGTCATGACACTACTCAGGACAATCCACATCATCCTATAGTACATCCTAAGGATAAAACATGTTACAGAGTGTGTCTACAAGATCGGATACAAAAACCGCGATGCATCGTGTATAAGAGAGAAAAAGAAAGACGCTTTGAGGTCGGCCTTGAAGAACAATTGTAAAATGCGGAATCCCAGACTCAATCTGAAAGAAAACAACAGTTTCAGTTCAACAAATCGACTGTTTTAGACCATGTCACATAAAACCATGTGATGGACTGGGAGTAATGGACAACGAGAAAGATATCTTCAAGTGAATACGCCGCAGTAGCCCAGTATTAAATCAAGACGAGGGGACACACAGTCTTCGCACATATATGATCAGATATTAGACAAAGAGTAGCGAGATAGAGTCATTTCGGCCCATTACAATTCTACATCATAGTACTGTATACTCTGCAGTGCCGAAATATTTATTAGGCAACGGTGTTCGAGTTTCATTTTAAATACAGCTCGTACACTTATACACCTTTGTGGTCTGATGAAAGTGAAAGGGTACGCATCGTTCTAGTCACCGGAACGCCACACATAACATTATAACGGGTTGTTGACCAATACCATTACACATTTTATGCTAAGATTTGAGTATTTCCGAAATTATAAATTTTATGTGATGACGGGAAATTATGTTGACTTTCACTTTTTCATATAGCATTGAGTAATTTTAATGTTTTTATTCTGTTTGTTAGCAGGGCCCAGTTTCATGAACATTCCTAAACTATAGAAAATCATTACAAAAGTTAAAGAAAAAATCTGAAGTTAAGGAGCCTTCCTTAAATCTGTAATGTTTTTCTATGAAGAATTTTAAATTAATGAATTCCTTAAAATTAAGGAATGTTCATGAAACTGGGCCAGTTTACAATTTATTTTGCATGTGAGATGTTGCTTTATTTAGTTATAGTTGTTTTCCAGTACAGGAACATCAAGTTCCTCTACGCCGGAATTAATCTACAATGTATTTAAAGTTCGTTTATGGTGCCTTATAATAATCTTAAAATGGTTTTGTATCCCCTTTTAAAAGTAATGAAATAACATTTTTAGTGCACATTTCATATAAGCTTGTGTAAATGTATAATGACTCTCAAATACTCCCCTATTTTATAGGGATTAGAGAACATTTACAGATCAACAGAAATTAAATTAACATTCACTTTGTTTTTTATAAGATTTAACTTTCTGTATCTTTTTGTATTTTCGTTTTATACACCTGGATTACCGTGGTACACAAACATGTCTGTGCTTAGTTGAAGTAAATCGTTCATACCAGTTGAACTGATTGATCCATGTCCACCTTTCATCTTGGTGTTTTAACATATGTTTTTTATTTTGAGATGTATGATTATATAGAGCAAATATGGGCGAAATCCTCCATGACAATAATACAAGGCGACTGTAGTTTAACATTGTTATTTGTCATTATTTTATCCAGATTTAAATTGTATTGTATTTGATGCTGCAAACAATCAGCCTCTATGTGGCGATGTGAAAATGTGTGATATGGCGACTAAGAATATGTCTGAAATCATTAATAATGTAACGTCCGGAAATGATATCACAAATCTTACAACTATTAATGATATCTTAAGCTGTAGATTGGCTTAAATCGAAAGGCAATGAACTGACGCCGAAAATGTTGACAGACCATAGGTCGATGATTCTCCAACCCCAACATGTCATACTTAGACATTTATTTATCATAAAGTCTGGTGTATATAATACTTACAACACTTTGTTGTCATTCACCAAAACCAAACTATTAATATTATTGCATCCTCAATACCTCAGGGATCACTATCACTGTCGTTATATCCACCAATGGACAATGTCATAACAGTTCATGGAAGGACTAATACTCCTGTCACATCTGTTGTCATCCACAGGACTGTGTCATTGTAATTGTCATCTACAGGACTGTGTCATTGTAATTGTCATCTACAGGACTGTGTCATTGTGATTGTCATCTACAGGACTGTGTCATTGTAATTGTCATCCTTTAAACCAGTGTCATTGTAATTGTCACCCTTTAAACCACTATAGGAACCGCAGAATCAAACTTAAAATATATTATTGAAAATCTCCATCCGGGCAGAAGGTGAATGTTTCAGAGCCTACTGCATGGTTGGTTATTCAGAGTGCATCAGTTTCAAATGTTTAATGTGTAGGTTGGGCAATACATAGATCTTACGTAGATGTTAAATGCATAAAGATTTTGAAATTCTTGTCTGTTTCTGACAGGGGAGGAAATCAAGAATTTTTATTAGGCATCCATATATTGCAATGCAATACATATGAATTATAGCGACCTAGTTACCACGGCAACTAACATAGGAGGAGTTTACGGGACAGCAAAACATGTGTATAACTATAAACCAAAATCAAAATGTCATCTGATGTATTGAAAACTATGACCGTTCTATTTTTCATCCTTAAAACAACTACTGTATATAGCAATTATCAGATCAATTCAATATTATCAATTTTTTAACCTGTCAGTGCCCTCCGTTATATTTCCACTGTAACCATGTTATTTGCAACACTGGTCCAAAGACTAATGGGTTATTGACAAATGCAAAGTCTTTGTAATGATCTGGTTTCCTTAGTCATCAAAGTTGTCATGAAATAAAGTCTTCTTACACATCTACACACCGCCCAAAACATCACTTTTAAGTTTCATTGAAATTATAGACAAGATTTCCGGAAGACAAACTCAAAGAAAACAGACAGACACACAGACAGATCAATGAGAAAGTGATAAAAATAATACCAGAAATGGCATATCTTATCAGATTTCTTCAGAATCAAGAAGCAATTAAATGAGCTCCACTGAAATATTTAATATCATGGTTGAGACTAAACAATATTATAGTTGATAAATGATTGAACTTTCCTAATGTTGATATTATTACGGCACATTCAATACAAAGTCACAGTACCATCCTCGAGACTCCAAGGGTTACTATCACTGTCGTTGTATTCACCCTTTGAATAGGTCACAGCAAACTTGAAAGCTCTGTGGATGTAATCGGTAAACTGTTGACTTATGGTTTCGTTCTATGTAACATGTTATAGTCAAAGGAAGTCTGTGCGAGTCTGTGATTGATCAGTTGTTTTCTCCTGAACTGCCTTCAGTGATAAGGAAAGTGAACAATTGTAAAATACTGCGGTATCGAGGATGGCACAGTGCTAGTTTGCACAGATGATGACATCGGGGAAGAGGAGATAACTTACATGCTTGTGACTGATATTTTATTAGAACGACAGGAGTATGTATACATGGATGACGGAAGTCAAAAACAGACTTTTACCTAAGTTACATAATAACTGATGAATACCACATCGTTCCGAATACATTCTTTGGAATGAAGAAAAGAGATGATATTACTCCGAGATTATGTCTTTTCCAATAAGTTGATAATATAAAATTTAGCTTTAAAGTTAATTTATTGTGATGCAGTTAAAGATGCTCCACCGCTGATAAACAGTATTGTTTCACCATCAAAAACAAGAGCAGACGATTTACACCATTACCACTATTGGAAAGTTTGAGCTTCTAATGTTAGTTCAAATAAAAATTACAAAATACAATTAATTGCATCCCGAATACATTCCATGGCACTATATCCTATATGGAATGAAGTACTGATTGCACATGTACCAAAGTGAAGCATCTTTAAACAGAGGTGACTTAATTAGATATTAGCATGCATTATGACATATAACAATAATTGATAAGGTCACGAACAGATTGACAAGAAAAAATAATTAATAATTCGTTTATTTCCCATTTTCCAATGAGTTTATGATGTCTTTGTATCACTACTGGTTTTGTTTGTACTGATGAAAAGCTTAAAATCAATACAATTAATTAAACATAAATATCGTTATGCTGCACAAATGTGTCAGAAACAATCTGGTGGTATGAAGGTCCTAAATGATGATTAATTGACTGAGATAACTACGTGTGTACGTGTTATGTCAGTCTTTGCTAAGTTATAAAAAATCACCGGTAGAAATATTTAACTGATTAGAAGTGAAAGTTTAACAGTTCTGTGACACTAAGCATTGCCAAACCGCCATACTTCGATAGTTGCTAACTAAAACTTATCTAAGTCTGCGTTCTTCTCTAAATGGACTTCACTTCAAACCTATTTCGTAACTAACCACAAAAAAAACAGCTAGATACAAATAATTCATGATATTAACAATATTGAAAAGTCACTTCTAAATTATATCATATCGGAAAGCGCTAAAATAAAACTACCGCTAAAACAAGTCTGATATTTTATTAGAACGACAACGGACTGGAGTAGATCTACAGCACCATGCCGAAAGTGAGTCAATTATGTATAATCCCTGAATATTCTATTCTATATAACTACTACAGTTACTTTTGAATTTCTTCTGAATTTCCCCGGTCTCGATCATCAAAAAATGGATAATGAATATATGATTGTTTAATATCATTCTGTTACAAAATTATCTTATGTAGCAAATAGACAGGAAACAATTATTCTTAACTCAAACAATTTGTTACATTATGGTATTCATTTATTAAAGATCAGATATAACACTGTTTTAAGAATCAACAAAGTCATGTTATCATGCTATGCGGCCAAGATTCCCATAAAATTGGATGACGGAAGTCAAAAACGGACTTTTAACTAAGTTACATATAATAACTGAAAAAAGTGATTATAAGTCGGCGCTTTTTGTTTCGAGAAATTTGGATCCAATTTTAAAATGGGGATCTAAAAATAGCACATCGTTCCAATATACACTCAAAGGTGGTCAATACTCTATGACCAAATAATGACTGAAGCTTAGGTATTCTAGGATTAAAAGAGCTTTGGAATGACGAAAAGAGATAATATTGCTCCGAGATTATCCCTTTTCCAATAAGTAGATAATAAAATTATTAGCTTTAAAAGTAATTTATTGTGATGCAGTTAAACAGAGGTGACTTGATTAGATATAAGTATGCATTATACCTATAATAACCATAATTGATAAGGTCACGAACAGGTTAACAAAAAAAATTAATAATTCGTTTATTTCCCCTTTTCCACCAAATTCATGATAAAATGTCTTTGTATCACTACTTGTTTTGTTTGTACTGATGAAAAGCTTAAAATCAATACAATTAATTAAACATAAATATCGTAATGCTGCACAAATGTGTCAGAAACAATCTGGTGGTATGAAGGTCCTAAATGATGATGGATTGACTGAGATATCTACGTGTGTACGTGTTATGATAGACTTAACTAAATTATAAATTATCATCGTTTTTTTTTTTTTTTTTTTTTTTTTTTTACTTGAATGGACTTTAATTTAAAAAACTATTTCGCACTAAATTACAAAATGGACTGAATACGAATACTTCAATTTATAAACGATATTGAAAAGTCATTTCTAAATATATCATATTGGTCATACTTAACGTCTTAAACTAGAAATAACTCATTAAGTAACGGATTACAAATATAAGTGCTCAAAGTTGCAAATAATTGGCGTTTTCAAGAGAAGCTTCGATATTTATCCCACCTTTTCCTATCCTCCTCACCAATAATGGAATTGTACGGTCAATTTTTGCGGTTTTCATAAATTCATGTACAGCACCTGTAAACCTGGAAATTTTTTTTTCTTCATACTGTTCGTAAATGTTCATTACATTTTTTCATGCTTGTCATTTGTAAATAACTAATATCACAGTGCAATTGCTGAAAAATATCCCAGATGATAGGTTACCTCTATCATTTTTCATACTGTTCGTAAATGTTCATTACATTTTTTCATGCTTGTCATTTGTAAATAACTAATATCACAATGCAATTGCTGAAAAATATCCCAGATGATAGGTGTGAAAAAATTCCACTACTATATGTTTATCCAACAGTCAATACATGTACTTTACTGCTTTGTTACTGCTATGTTGCCGATAAAATGTAACAGCACTATGTATATGACTTGTAATGTAAGATTTCCAACATAATTGGTATCATGATTAATTCGTCAACTTCACTATTTCCGTGTAGATATCAACACAACACAAAATAACACAGCGATTACAGACTGCATATTAATATTCCCTCAATGTTTTCATGTTCAAATAGTATACAAGTACAGTTTGTATGACTTTCTTTTCTTTAAACAAGCTGAAACAAATGAACAAAGTTCCGTTCTGATTCATTTGTGATCACTACTTTATCCCCCCACACGGAAATCGCCCTTGGTCGTTCTATTCCATCTGATGACGTCAGCAGTTCCCTGACGTTGGTTCCGTCCCCAGACATCTGTATGACGTTGTGGGAGTTACACCCACAAACATACACGTTACCCTCCCGGTCTACGTCTATACCGGTTGTATCCTTCACGACCCCGACCTTCAGTACATCTGTGTGTGTCCCGTCAGACAGTCGGGTGACGGCTACAGCGTCAGGGTCAGAGGTGTGGATGCTGCCAAAGACACGTCCATCCCTCTGATCACTGGCGAGATGCAGACATTTAGCTTTAATTTTAAGAAGCATGGTAGCTTCACCTCCATTTTGTGGTACACTGAAAAGTGATGTTACTGTACCAACAACAAACGTGTTGTTATTGTATGTGACACCAAAACAATTTTTAGTAACGTTTTGAATCTTTATTTCAGATAGGACGGTCAAGGTTAAATCCGTTACATTGACTGTACATATGGATTTATCTGTGTACAATGTCACTGCCACGGTGTTGTCATCAACACGGCAAAGGTCGCACAATTGTTCACTTATTTCTATATCACATTTAAAATCACCGTTTTCCGTAAATAGTTTTACTTTGTGATTTGCATGGTCTCCTACAACAATACGACCACCAGACAGGAGGACTACTCCATTCAGAGTACAGTCTTTCTCGTCAGTGGGAACTTTGATGTTGATCTTTCTGGTCATCTTCAACTGACGTTCGGACAATGGCTTACATACCACAGCAGTCGGTAGTTTCCTCTGTTGTTGATGGACGAGTATCGTCCCCAGGGTAAGACTGGTCTTTGTGTCCAATGTGAGTATGTCAGGGTTATACTCGTGTCTCAGACTGGTAGACCTTGACGACTTCTCCAACTCCTGTATCAGTCCCTTACACGACTCGACCTCCGCCTGACCTCTCTGGAACAGACTTATCGTTCCCACGGTGTCCTCCTTCAGGCCGGGATCCTGTGATGACGTCAGAGTCTTCTGCATAGCGAACATCAGCCGTTCACACTTCTTCCTCGATATATCTAGGTTTCCTTCTCCTCTTTGAATGATTATGTGAGTTTGTCTGTAAGTTCTTTCTGAAGTACATCAAACCGCTCGTTAATCTTCGTACGTAGGTCTATTAAACTTTCTAGTGCGGTGACTTGGTCTTCTGTCATGGACTGTAGCTGTTCCTCGACATCTTTTATCAGTATCTCCATGGAATTAACGCATTTTCGAAGTTAAGTAAGAAGATCCTCAATTTTCGTGGTTTGTATCTTGTCCCGGAAATCGTCTGCTGATGTCACCGCCTCACATTTCCGATGATCGACGATGATACACTTGTGACATCCAAGGATCTGATGATCCTCACAGTAATACTCCAGTTTCTCCTTATGTTTACCACACCCAGTAGCCGACATCTTACGTCGAATTGTGGCTGATTTGTTCCTTTTGGTGATATTTTCGGGTTCACAATTCTCGTGAAACAGGTCATGGAAGCCGACTTTACAAGATTCACAGAAGTATGATTTGTTTTGCTCGCACCAAAACTTTGCCGGAATGTTAATGTCTCCTTTCTTCTCACAAGGTTTACACATGATCAGCGTGCTTGTATTTTGTAAATGTTGGATCATCTCTACCGCCAGATTGTTGGTAGGAAATTGTTCGGCCCAACGTTGTTTGTCTTCTGACTGGTTTAACGGCTCAGTGTCCCTACGACATACCGGACACGAGAAAGAAGACGCCGACGCCATCTTACCTGACGATTCATTGATGATGTAGCTAGCGAGACACTCTTGGCAGAATGAATGAAGACAGGGGAGGGACTTGGGATGTCGGAGCTGTTCTAGACAGATAGGACATTCAAGCATCAAAGTGTCGAGAGATGGACTACCGACGGCATTGTCTGATGTCTGGTCCTGAACAAATCCACCTTCCGCCATATTAAGTTGTTGTTTGGGTAACCTAAAACGAAACTTTATAAGTCAAAATAGTGATATGATATAGGATCTTGAACGCGTAGTTATTCAAACTTTAAAATCACAAGACTAATTAAATAAAATCTCGTGAAATGAACAACATAAACATATATTATTTTTTATCACAAGCACTGTAGAATCGAAATTATTTAGAAAATCAAAATATGCTGTGAAAAAGTATCCGCGGAGACAGCCATTTTTATCCTTATTGTTATTGGTGTATGCCTCTCAAAACGCTTACTGTAACATATGCCACTAGTGAAACATGCAAAACATTTCATGGGATAATTACATGTATATTAATCCAATATGTACTCTTTCATTCAGAGAAATGTCTACAGTATATTTGAGGCAAAACATTTAGCACACGAAAGCAGGAACATTTTTGCATGTTCAGATTTTGTGAAGCACATTTAAAATCAAATAAATCACGTTTTTGTTTTATGTTTATTGTGACATGCATCCAATCAAAAGAACTCAAAAACATACGAAATGAAACAGATGGATGATCCCCGTGTTTCAGTTTTAAATCTGCCATGGCACCAGGATTTGTGGTCAAATATGTTTTAAGTTTTAAGCATTACCAGGGATATCCCAAATCAAACATCTTAGTCTGTGTTTCCGGTAAATAAATTAAACACATACAATTATAAACCGACTCCTACACGTGTATATATATGGACATCTTGTGTCACTATTACCCTCTTCTGTACCTGTTGCCCTTTCTAATAAATATTAATACATATCATCTCAGAAATGTGCATGGTCTTTTTTATCTTATCTAAATTCCTCTTCCGGTATTAGATTCACAAGATAATGATACTTTTAACTGTATTTAAATCAGTCACGACAAATTGGCAATGTCGAAAATAAAAGATCGATGTTTTAAAAACCTCAAACGAAATCACGTAGTGAAATATGACTTACATAATGTATTACCCAAATAATCAATCTAAACATAAAATTGAATCTATGTCAGAACGTTTTGATATCCCAGTTAGGTCACCCAGTACATTGTATCTTATCTGTAAATACACGATCTGTAGATACACAGAGGTATATTTGTCTCAATGTTAAACCAATAAGAAACGAAAGTAACACCAAATACCCTAGCATAACGTTATATGAACGAATAATTGATATAGGGTCTAATATTTATCTACTAAGATACAACGATTAAATGGTTTTCATTATGCAAATTAGTGCTTTCTCTTTAACTACCATTGTCTACTTTCGTTTTAGCCTATATAAGTACACCGTTGTCTTCGTGGTTTAAAGTAACAATGTAATTTCCCTAATTTTTTTCTAATATTAGGTTTTTTAGTATCCTAGTATTCATACTTCTTTAATAACATGTCGATATTAAATTATTACCTCACAGATAGGCCGACTCCAAACAGCTTTCTTTGCTTACACAAAAGACCGCATTTTATCTGTTTATCTTCCTCGTGAAATCGTAACGCCCATCAGGACTATTCTAATATTCAAAACAGATGGACTGACACCAGGTCCGGATGTTATCTTCACTACATTGCAGACCACGGCCTACATTGTTTACATAGTTTTACACTGGGAATTTTACATTTCGAGCTATCTATATAGATGTTCTGACATGGTAAATTGTTTTTCATAAACTTTAAGTTTTTGTTTCAATAATGATATGGATCCTCGGCATTCCAGGAGTTGCTATTTCTTTCATTGTATCCGCCCCTGGAATATGTCATAGCAAAAAACTGACCAATCACAGGCCCGTAGAGATTTCTACTGAAGATTACAGAGACAGCGACGACCAACTTCATAGTCATACGGTCAACCACAGTGTACCATTATTCAATACTTTCTATGACAAAAAAAAAAAAGCACAAACAAACAAAACCTAACTACAATTTACCTGTCTTTGTGATCGCATACAGAGCATTCAGTGTTGCTATGACATAATCCAGGGATGCATATCACGACAGTGATAGTAACCCCTGGAAGGACGACGGTTTTAATTTAAATTTAAGTTTAAATTGTAATTGATCTGCAGTCGAATGCTCTACCACTGAGTTATATCCCCTTGACAATCGCAATTGAAAAATATATCATATATATATCTGATGCAATAATATCGGATTCAGAGGTCAGCATAATTATTAACTTCTTCAATAATTGTATAAGCTATTTTTCAGATGTCAGAACTAAAATGAAATAAAACATAATAATGTAAATTATCACACTTTTGTCCTTGATAATGAACGTTTTGCCCATGCGATATTAGTGTTGTCCGTGCCGTCATATCAGCGCCCGGGCTGATATCACATTATGACGTCATAATTTGATATCAGCCCGGGCTGATATCAGTTATCAGCCCGGGCTGATATCAGTTATCGGCCCGGGCTGATATAAGTTATCGGCCCGGGCTGATATCACGTCATCCGGGGTTTTCACTCCGGATTTTAAAGTTGCCGCTTCGATTCATTTTCCTACAGACGATAAGTTGAATACCGGATACAATTTTCAATTTCAAAATAGCTCTCGGATAAACGTATTGAGAAAGATATCAGAAATCAGAAATAGTCTGTTTCATGATGATTTTACTGGAGATATTGTCTTAAGTAAGATCAGGTTGAAATGAGTTTTGTCCACAGTGCCGAAAACAAAGCATCGCAATTCACATAATTATAACACGAAAAGAATGTATTCGGTATAAATGAAATCAACGACATGCGTTTGTCAACAAGAAGAGACACAGGAATAAATTAGACAGTTTAATACGTGTAGTTTAATTTTCCCGTCGAATTCATAATTCATGTCCGTTGTAAAACTGATAATTCTGAAATGAACCCGCTTTGCCGGAATTTGTTGAACATTATCATTTTTTAAGTGATAGTTAGCCTTCAATAGGATCTTGTTAATTTTGCTTAAAATATATGTTTCACTTCGTTCATTTAACCGGGGATTATGTATTTGTTAAAAACATACACATGTACATGTAATGAAGTTTTTCCACTGTTTCAATATTAAATTGGCCTATTATGACCAGTGGAATATCGGTCGATCAATACATTTTAATACATGTTTTTAAATTGTTAAAATTTCTTTCTTTTTTTTTCAAAATGTGTGATAAAAAGGTTATGATATGTCAATTTTGATATCGCACCCTTTATCAGCCCTTGACCTGATATCAGCCCTCGGGCCTGCGGCCCTTGGGCTGATATGGCGGTCTCGGGCTGATAAAGGGTGCGATATCCAAATTGTCATATAATAACCTCTAAGTAATATTTGTATTGTTTACTAGCTGACACCCTTACACACACGTATATAGACCGTCAATTAACTGAGTAACATCATTATAAACCGTCCGCTAACTGGAATATCATTACATTATTACCCCTATCCGTCGTCTGTGTCAATGTGTAAACGTACCCAGGTCGTAGTTTTAGTCTGTAAACAAAATCCTAGTCGTTTGTTTACAGTAAGTATACGTCGTATACCTGTCGTCTGCTGACGAGGCAAAGTATTATCTATAAATAAATCTGACTATGACGTCAGAAATCGTACACCAGTCGTTTTACTATCATGGTATAAATATAGCCGGGGTTGTCTTTGTGGACAGACACGGGGAGACAGGAGGACACCGGGGTACGTAGGCCACTTTATATTTTTGTTGTTATTTTGATATGGAAAAAGTTTTTGCTTGATTTTCTTATCCTGGAAGTGTATAATTAATTGTTTGTGCTTTTGTTGGGGATCTTATTACCAAAAACCTGTTATAGGTATGTTTATCAAAAATAATAATTCTTCTCCATTTCAGCCACTCAATTTATTATTTTCCAGAGTTAGAATACTTTCAAATTCTGTATCTTAATAAAATATCAAGAACCATATCTTTTCTGATACAGTTTCTGTCTAACATCTTCTTGTTGTTTTAAATCAATTGTATATGAGGAATGTTTTAACATTAAAATAATTTTTGAGTGAAAAAAGGCTTTAGAAAGTCTGAATGTCTAATACAATGTGGCATACATGTTAGCCTTCCAATTGCGTTGCAATAACTCATTTTCGTATGTATTTTTAATTGCGCTGGGTTTGCATAGATGTCTTGTAAAGCAATTACAGCTTTTTCATGATTAATTTGCATAATTGCATAAATTGCATTATTGATGAAAACCATTTGTATTAAAGTCAGTATCTTAAATCATATCAAGAACCCCGATTAAAACAATGCATTTTAATTTTCTTTTGTTATAACATGTTTTGAACGTTCGTTTGATACGATTATTGCGTTGTTGAAAAACATATATTTTGGAAAAAGTCTGGATTTTAAAAAGTATGGCTTATATTTCAGAGGTGTCCACCAGATGGAGCCCGTGGTCAGGTCAATCGCTTGACCTCCTCGGATTCGTGAATAGCCACGCCCACTTTGACGAGGAACCAAGGCACGTGAGCTATGAAATATTTGGGTACAAAGGTCACACGGGTACCTCTTGTTTCTGTCGGCGTGTGTCTCGACCCCTTTACCGCCGGGGTAGAGAAATCGTGGACGGAAATGGTATAGACAAAACAAGTGCATTTGTCAGAGAAGGTGATACTTGTTATGACAAAGAGCAACGATGAATCAAAACATTTTAGGACGAAAAACGTTAAGACAATGAAGGACAAAGGAGAAAGTGATTTGGGGATTGAAGGTGAAAACGCAGACGAGTTGGATAGATAACGAAAATACACAACTCACATTAATTTGATTATTGTAAGCAATGCATGTTCTGTGAAACGATTGTGTACGGAGATCAATTGATGTTTTCATAGTTTTGCTAAGAAAGAATTCAAGGATATATGACGTTTACTCTGAAAAATGCATCAGAATTTTGGAATTTTACACAATTAATCCAGTAAAACATTTTCATCGTCAGCATGGCAACCATAACTTTTAGGATTTATCTTCTTTTTGATGACAACACTAACAATTCATCAACTACAATACCAGCGAAACCATCCGTATGTTGGAATACAACATTATGTATATTAAATCTCAGCCTATGATCATGAAGTGTACAGTCAAGATATGAACATGTCTGGACGAAGCTCAAGACAGAACCATCGAACCATCTTAATGCAACAAGCAAAGAATTTTCAAACATACTCTCAAATATAACTGAAGAATACGTAACGTAGAAATATGGAATTGACCGTGTAAGAAGACGTGTCTGTCAAAGATGACAATTTCATAATCATTATTATTGATTCCTTGGATTATAGAACAGTTACATGACAACAACATAGGAATAGATTCTTTATTTGATTATAATTTACATACTTTCATTTCCTTCGTACTTCAAGGTTTATATTTTCATTCGCTCTACCAAGACAATCATAGAGGGACAAACTAACCTGAACTGAGTTGGAGCTAATTGATTATCTTAAATCTCGTAATTCGTTGTTTGCATGTCCACGTGATGACTTTTCGGCTCTGTGTTAAGAAACAATTTGTATCTTGAGGTACACAAACCAAATGTTAAGGGAATCCCTGCATGCTGACGATCTTTTCTATACAATAGTTTGTCAGTGTCGATTTTTCATTCTAAGTTGAAACACATCACGTGTTAAATTATGTTTCCAACAATCAGCCTGCTAGTGCAATCAGAGAAAATATTTACAGTGTTATTTTTAATAATTTTCTTCGTGTTGGAAAGCATGAATTATACAATGATATTGTTACAGAACCAGTGAACATTGTATGTGTGTGTCGATTCGATGTCTAATACGATGTATACGATGTTACATTCCTCAGACAAAGGACAAGGCAGCATAAACTTGAACAGAAAGGTGTAAAAGTGTACGAGTTGTCTTTGAAATGAAAGTCAAAGATGTATGCTCAATGTCGGAAGTCTGTGTACATACATCACAATGCTCTACCGTTATATAATGGGCCGAAGATAACTCGACCTTACTACTCTTTGCCTAATATCTTGTGATATTTGTGCGATAATCTGGAAAAATCCAGATCAGCTGACCTTCCATATCAACACCATCGACGCCAGTAATAACATCGAACTCATTTATGAAGAAGAAACCGACGGCACTATGGCTTTCCTACATGCCTGGAAAAGAAGACCGAAAAAGTATTGATACATAGGGAAAAGACCCACATAAAATATATAAACTTCAATACCAACCATTTATTAATCAGAAACTAGGCGCAGTGCGTACATTGTTCGATAGATGTGAGACCGTTGTCACAGAACAGCAGGACACGTTTGAAGAACAAAATCATATATCTAGGACAGTAAAAACTTGCTATTATCCGGAATTAATTTTATCCCTAAAACGGGTATATAAACAGTGTCATAATACAGAGAAAACGAAAAGAAAACCAACAAAGGATAACACCAAAATCAAAATCTAAGTCGTCATCTCGTAGATCAAAGGTATGTCTGAAACCTACAACGAATAAGCATACCCTACCTTCACTCCATTTCTAACAGGAAATGCCATCCGTCAGAAATATTCTGTCCGTCATTCAGAGCTACGTCATCGCAGCTATCTGAAACCATCCAGAGAATATACTGAGGCTATGACATAACAACAGTCATGACACCACTCAGGACAATCCACATCATCCTATAGTACATCCAAAGGATAAAACATGTTACAGAGTGTGTCTACAAGATCGGATACACAATCGCGATGCATCGTACATAAGAGAAAGGAAGACGCTTTGATGTTAAAATGTTAGAATCCTAGCCTCAGCCTGAAAGAATAAAAATATCAGTTCCAAAGCAACAAATCGACGGTTTTAAACCATGTCACAGTTTGCAAAGGTGTTGCTTTATTTAGTTATAATTGTTTTCCAGTACAGGGGCTGTCACGTTTCTCTACGCCGGAATTGTGTTATCAATCTACAATGTTTTTAACCCCTTAACTCCCAGATACGCCAAACTACGCCAATAACGTGTCGGTGTTGAACAAATCGTCGTAACTCCCTTATTTT
Source organism: Argopecten irradians irradians (assembly GCA_004382745.1). Lineage (NCBI taxonomy): Eukaryota > Metazoa > Mollusca > Bivalvia > Pectinida > Pectinidae > Argopecten > Argopecten irradians. Next base: position 100,149 of record SAYR01005606.1, read on the forward strand.
AGGAGCTATCGAGATACTGATTATACCTGCTAAAACTAGAGATAACAAGTAATATTTTGTGTTCTTAAAAAAATTCATTTAACAATGTCTTCATGATGTTTTATTGAGTTTAAAAAAATGCAGACTGAAAAACGGAACATTTTAAATTGATGACGTCGTCTTTCTGTCGGCGTAACATTCAGTGCACTGACCCGATATGGAATCCCTTGTTAATCAAAAAGTACTGAAAAATAATGCTTGAACTTCATACTGTTGATAACTTAGTATCCCAATTTTATATTTATCTTGCAATACCTACAAACATTTTTTTCAAAAACAAAGATTTCATCTAAAAAGTACGTGTGATGTGTGGTTTTACGCGATACATAGCAATATGTGGTCAGTTTTAACCATTTTTTCTCACCAATCTGGCATAACTTATAGATACGATGAAAGTCAGGAAAATACTGAACAATATACACAATTCTATCATTCATAACATACCATATTAACAATACAACGACTCCATAAATCAACAGATGCATCCACAGAAAATTGCTCAATCCCACGACTTGTTGATCGGTTTCACAAGCACCTGTGCGAAACCGATCGGCGACTTTACCAGAACACACGGATAATGGTCCTCAATTTTGCAGTTAAAAAACTCTGAACTCTTACGTAAAAATGTCAAGAAACATGTTTACAGTGATTTCTTTGACTGTATTCAAAAAATAAATTAATTCAGCAAATAAATCTTGCCGAGGACAGATAAAACTATTTATAGTAACGGGGATTTCCCCGGACTTTCATCTCTAAAAGTTACATGTATTGAAGCACACGTGTCCGACGCCGATTATTTTCTATGGTGGCCCGCATGTTTATAGCTAAATTGTTAGTATTGATTGACTAGGACATCTTATGAGTGACACTGTCATAATCACTGAGTACCTAATTAACATGGTTGTGTTATCAGCCGATATACATGTAGATCTACTGTACGTACGTGACACATGTACAATGTGCATGCGTGTAAGTATGCCGGACACGATGCGAAGTTTCCTGAACACAAAAATACGAAACATACATTGTACCTTATATGCCGTAACCTCATCGTAAATATTAATTTGTATCAATACCAATAGAACTAAACACATATATACATAAGCTACATGTACATGCCGTGTGAATATAAACAAAACATTGATACGATATATATACCCATACATATTTTTTGGATTGGAATACTAGATTGGTGTGTCTCGGCCAGGGGACAGAACCCAGAGCCTTCCTCACAGGGGCGAACGCTCAACTCAAGGCCAAAAGTGAGGCGGTGCCAAGGGAGGCATTAGGAAAGAAAAAGTCAGTTAGGAAGAAGAGAAAAATAAGATCCTAAATTTAGTCGCTTTTTACGATCATGCAATAGGGGTAGCAAGTACAACCCATTATATACAATTCTAACGCCCTACCTGCAGGGCCTATATTTGTATGTAAATACTTTACTCTTTGACCTTCAAATACTGACTATGATATCTTATCTTTATTTTGAATATACACATTTTGTTTGATATTTAGAAAATTACTGATTACAAGTAATGGAAATAAACAATTCAAGTGTCAATGACAAAATATATTAGATAATCTATAATGATATTTAATATCCAGATCATTTTTATATATAATTTTTTTTAAAATATGATTCTTCAAATTTTACTGTAATGAATTTGTTCTTCAAATACAAACTAGAAATGTTCTCCAGGAGGAGGTCAACTAATTAATCCAGTACAGTTTAGCAAAAATAGTCTATTGACATGTAAACAAAACATATGAAATGAAAACAAAGGAATCTATGTTTTGATATTTTACAATTCTTCAAAAAGAGTTCCAATTTGGATAGATCATGTAACTTATGTAGTGAACGTTGCAGAGATACAATCATTTAGAATAATGACACCTTTCATATACATACCTATACATGTACATCATGTATAGTACAGATAGATTCAGAATCAATAAAAATTCTGCTCTTAATCTCAAATCAAAGATTGACACATGCAATGTACTATTTGCACTAAAAAAATAAAAATGCAGGTTGTCTGATCATACAAACGAGTCAACTGAATCTTATACATCATCTTCTTTATACTGCATATGCATTTACATGTAATCCAAATTATGGTTTTCTGATGGGAAATGACAGGGCAACTTGAGCAGAGATACAAAATGTATAAACATATTTTGCCTGTAAAGTTCTTCATGCTTCAATTGACACAAATGTAAAATATTATGCTTTGTGATAGAGATACTATTGATATTTGTCCAGAAAAAGATTAGGCTAAAAAATGTACATGTATGTTACACAAATGTAGGGAAGTTAATTTTAAAATTACAATTTGGAAAGGGGTCAGATGTATTTAACATAACCCTGTAATGAGACTCAGCATTTTCATCATGTCTTTCTGCTTTCTTTATTAAAATAATCATATATGATTTTTGAATTGTTTCTTGTTGAAATAATACATTTTTTTTATCTTTAGCAAATCATTTGTAAAAAGAGCATATGTCAGAAAACAATGTTCAGATACATGTTTATGGATTTATTCATAGCTATATCAAAAGTGCACATGTAGTAAAAGTGAAGTCAATCCTTTGGCATTGTTATCACACAAGTATGACTAAACAAAGACCACATACGTGTATGACAATACATAAAATATATACAGGTAGACACTGCAGTGTGTCTACAATCTGAATACGACATAGTACATGCAATGCACATTCTTATGTAGATACTGTAATATGGTCAAGACATAACATTCATATATGGCAAAGATATGAATCATATATGTAAACACTGCAGCGTATCATTCATGTGTAGACACAGCAGTTTATCTACAATATGGTCAATGCATAAAACATATACATGTATAGACACACAGTGTATCTACAATATGGTCAGTACATAACACACATATATATGGAGACACTGCAGAGTACCTACAATATGGTCAGTACATAACACACATATATCTGTTGACACTGCAGTGTATCTACAATATGGTCAAGACATAACACACATATATCTGTAGACACTGCAGTGTATCTACAATATGGTCAAGACATTAGACATATACATGTGTAGTCATTGCAGTGCATCTACAATAGAATATGGTAAATACATAAAACATACACATGTATAGACACGACAGTGTACATGTAATTACACTATGGTCAATACATAATTTAACACATATACATATGCATGTTTGTAGACATTGCACTTGTATAACCAATATGGTCAAGAGATAACACACATGTATATGTAGACACCACAGTGTATTTACAATATGGTCAAGACATATAACATATACATGTATGTACACACTGTATGCAGTGTATCTGCAGTATGGCCAAGACATTTCAAATATGCATGTATGTACATGCATGTACACAGTGTATGCAGTGTATCTACAATATGGTCAAGAGTCAATAACACACAAGTATGTGCATTACATGTAGTCCGCTAAACCTGCCTATATTATTAGGCTTCTTTTTTATTTTGCCAAATATACAGACAAAAAAATTCATTAAAAAAAGCCTAACAATATAGACAGTTTTAGCGACTACATTACATGGTATCTACAATATGGACAAGGTATACATCACATATACACATATATGTACGATGCATTTTTTTGCTAATGTATATAGATGTATATCTGGGAAAAAGTGAGGGCTTCCACCATAATATATATATATATAAGGTTGTCTTTTTGGTAACAAAGCAATATAGAACTGGACATAGAACACACAGATAATAAATGATTAATAGAGATGGTTTGTATTTCTATCAAATATAAAATATGTATATGCGTTTTTGTCTTTAAAAAATAACATGCAAATTATTATGAGTACATGTAGAATACACAAATTTTGTCAAGAAAAAACAAAAGCTGTCTGCTAGTCTTTTACTCTGTATTCATTTATTATCTTGATGGATATTGATACTTTTGTGTGGATAAACTAATGAAACTGGCATTATACAATGTTGGTAAGTTACAAATTACTGCAGTATACTATGAGAGTACCGCATTGCATTTTTTATTGTGTACAAATATATATGTAGATATATTATCTAAACATCTTGATAAATATTTGTAAGCCAGCTTGCTACAATGACATACAGGTTATGATGTTGGTTTTTGGCGCTCCAAAAAATTGAAATGATCTGAGTATGAATATAAATATTTAATATTATAAACAGTAACATGTCAAACAAACGATTTTGCAACACATTACATTTTTTTTCGATATTTTAGTAAACTGGAAGCCCGTGAAAATGGTTCTATCAGTGTAAAATCGCATTTTTTCGTAGTTTATATTTTGGTTGCCATGGTAACAATTTTTACGCAAAAGATTAATGATTTGAAACCAATTCTGACCACGTTCTCTTTCGAAATTAATACGAAAGGTAAAAGATTACCAAGCCTGTTAAATATAGAACAAACTTTCTCTAGATGAAGCAAGACAGGTGAAACACTAATTTAAGCATTTTCAAAAATCATCGGTTTTTAATTTTGTTGGTAACCATGGTAATATTCAAAATTAAATTAAAATTATGGCATTCGATAAAAATTTTAACCCTTCTGCAATAATATACTTGATTGTTAGGTTGATAAATTAACATCTAGATAACTTTCATTGTCTTAAGAGTTATAAATGTAAGAAACTTTAACTTTTTTGTAAAAGTCCAAAATTTCGGTTGCTATGGTAACGTAATTAATGTGAAAACACCATTTTTCTTACAAAATTTGAAAAGCTTGTGATCTGAAGTTTCTAAATATACATGGGTTGATTACCAAAAATATTGCTGCAAAAGGGTGAAAAATCACTTTGAAAGAAAATGTCAGATTTTCGAGAACTCTACTAAAAATTCTTGGGAGTTAAGGGGTTAAAGTTCGTTTATGTTGCCTTATAATCATCTTAAAATTATTGTTTATCCTCCTTTAAAAGTAATGAAATTACCTTATTAGTGCACATTTCATATAAGCTTGTGTAAATGTATAATGAACCTCAAATACTCCCCTATTTTTACAGGGATTAGAGAACCTTTACAGATCAACAAAAATAAAAGTAACATACACTTTGTTTTTTTTTATAAGATTTAACTTTCTGTATCCTTTTGTATTTTCGTTTTATACACCTGGATTACCGTGGTACACAAACATGTCTGTGCTTAGTGGGAGTAAATCGTTCATACCAGTTGAACTAATTGATCCATGTCCACCTTTCATCTTGGTGTTTTAACATATATTTTGTATTTGTATGATTATATAGAGCAAATATGGGCGAAATCCTCGATGACAATAATACAAGACGACTGTAGTATAACATTGTCGCTTGTCATTATTTTATCCAGATTTAAATTTATTAAATTTGATGCTGCAAACAATCAGCCTCTATGTGGCGATAGTGAAAATGTGTGATATGGCGACTAAAAATATGTCTGAAACCATTAATTATGTAACGTCCGGAAATGAAATCACAAATCTTACAACTGTTTATGATATCTTAACCTGTAGATTAGCTTAAATCAAAAGGCAATGAACTGACGCCGAAAATGTTGACGGACCATAGGTCGATGATTCCCCATCCTCGATACTCCAGGGCTTCCGATCACTTACGATCTCTACAACCCTGGACTATCTCATAGTGAAATTGAAGGCAGCTCAGCGGAAAACATTTGACCAATCACAGGCTAGCAAATATTTCCTTTGAAGACTACAGAGAGAGCGAAGCCTAACATCAATGTCACACAGTCAACCACAGTGTACCGTTATACGGCTCTTTTGATGTACATCAAATGACTAAATTATCTGTTCTATTCTGTTGCCTCCAGTTATACTATGAGATAGTCCAGGGGTGTAGAGATCGTAAGTGATCGGAACCCCTGGAATATCGAGGATGATGATTCTCCAACCCCAACATGTCATAGTTGGACATTTATTTATCATAAAGTCTGGTGTATATAATACTTACAACACTTTGTTGTCATTTACCAAAACTAAACTATTAATATTATTGCAAAACTTAGGATACATATGTTTTGTGATCCTCGATACCTCAGGGAGTACTATCACTGTCGTTATATCCACCCCTTGACTACGTCATAACAGTTCATGGAAGGACTAAAACTCCTGTCATATCTGTTGTCATCTACAGGACTGTCTCATTGTAAATGTCACCCTTTAAACCACTATAGGAACCGCAGAATCAAACTTAAAATATATTACTGAAAATCTCCATCCGGACAGAACGTGAATGTTTCAGAGCCTACTGTATGTTTGGGTATTCAGGGTGCATCAGTTTCAAATGTTTAATGTGTAGGCTGGGTAATACAAAGATTTTACGTAGATATTTAATGCGTAAAGATTTGGAAATTCTTGTCTGTTTCTGACAGGGGAGAAAATCAAGGTTGCAATTTTACGAGAATTTTGGTCTTTTTTGGTGGGGAATTACCATACTTGAAACTTTGACAATGGCAAACGTTTTCATTGTCGCCTATGAAAACTCGTTTGGTTCAGTGATTCCTCTATAAAATAAACAATAGCAGATTAATCAAACATGATCTCAATTTTTATTAGGCATCCATATATTACAATGCAATACATATTATCCAAGTTTGAACAATAACTAATGAATTATAGAGATCTAGTTACCACAGCAACTAACATTATCGGAAAAATAAAGCCTTACATTACTGTGTTATTGGACCAGTAGTTTAGGAGGAGTTTACGGACAGCAAAACATGTGTATAACTATAAACCAAAATCAAAATGTCATCTGATGTATTGAAAACTATGACCGCTGTATTTGTCATCCTTAAAACAACTACTGTATATAGAAATTATCAGATTAATTGAATATTATCAATTTTTTAACCTATCAGTGCCCTCCGTTATATTTCCACTGTAACCATGTGATTTGCAACACTGGGCCAAAGACAAATGCAAAGTCTTTGCAATGATCTGGTTACCATAGTCATCAAAGTTGTCGTGAAACTAAGTCTTCTTACACATCTTCACACGGCACAAAACATCACTTTTAAGTTTCATTGAAATTATAGACAAGATTTCCGGACGACAAACACACAGAAAACAGACAGACACACAGACAGATAAATGAGAAAGTGATAAAAATAATAGCAGAAATGACATATCTTATCAAATTTCTTCAGAGTTAAGAAACAGTTGAATAATCTCCACTGATTATAATTGAACTTTCCTAATGTATTATTACGACACATTCAATAAAGTCACAGTACCATCCTCGAGACTCCAAGGGTTACTATCACTGTCGTTGTATTCACCCTTGGAATATGTCACAGCAAACTTGAAAGCTCTGTGGATGTAATCGGTACACTGTTGACTTATGGTGTCGCTCTATGTAACATGTAATAGTCAAAGGAAGTCTGCGCGAGTCTGTGATTGATCAGTTGTTTTCTCCTGAACTGCCTTCAGTGATATAACGAAAGTAAGCAATTGTAAAATACACAAGCACAGTGCTAGTTTGCACAGATGATGACACCGGGAAAGAAGAGATAACTCTTACATGTTTGTGTCTGATAGTTCATTAGAAAGACAGTTGTATGAATACACGGAGTGGAGTAGATCTGCAGCACCAAGGCCGAGAGCGAGTCAATTATGTTTATTTCCTGAATATTCTATTCTGTGTAACTACTATATTTACTTTTGATTTTTCGCTCATCAATACATATATATTCCAGTTACAAAATAATCCTATGTGGCAGAGGGCCAGGAAACATGTATTAAAGATCAGATATAACACTGTTTCAAGAATCAACAAAATCATGTTATCTTCATAAGGATTTTTAGTGCTATTCTATAGTAATACCATATTGTAAAACAGAGGACACTGAACGCGTACGTATAATTTTAACGGACAGATGGATGTGTACATCTATTTCAGACACTACTACATTTGACATTGCTATACAAATTCCTTTGATTTATTGTTGTTGGATTGACCGCGGTAATTGTATCTGCTTGTCACTTAAAGTTAATTGAGTAATTATTTTACGTACACTGGTCCCCTCCAGGTGGTGTATAACTAGCATCTGAGTACTAACCAGTAAGATTAGAGCTGTAAATGTCAGGTGTTTATCTTTTGTATTGATTCTTCATTTAAGTCCATGTTTTTACTATGTAAAATTAGTGAAGACCAGGACCACCGAACGGACAACAAGGTACTATTTTGGAATATCCAGGATATTCCTACCGTTCACGGCCAAAGCACTAGTGTAATAAATTTTTCGTAACAAGATGTTATTACAGATCATTGTTTCTTTACGAAATCAACATTTTCTATAACAAGTGAAATATTTCCTTGTTATACAAACAAGCTATGATCAACAGGGGTGACTTGATTAGATATTAGTATGCATTATGACATATAACAATAATTGAAAAGGTCACGAACAGGTTGACAAGAAAAAAATAATTAATAATTCGTTTATTTTCCCTTTTCCAATAAGTTTATGATAAAATGTCTTTGTATCATTACTGGTTTTGTTTGTACTGATGAAAAGCTTAAAATCAATACAATTAATTAAATATAAATATCGTAATGCTGCACAAATGTGTCAGAAACAATCTGGTGGTATAAAGGTCCTGAATGATGATTAATTGACTGAGATAACTATTTGTTATGTTTATAAGGCATAAAATATTACCGGTAGAAATGTTTAACTGTGAGAAGTGAAAGTGTAACAGTTCTGTGACACTGTGAGCGTTGTCAAATCATTATAACGTCGATAGATGCGAATACATGTTCATTTAACGCTGTGTTTTTCCAATCTGATTAAAATCATATCTTCGATTACGCTCTGATACTCTACGCTCCAGTACGAAGCGTAGAGTATCAGAGCGTAATCGAAGATATGATTTTAATCAGATTGTGTTTTTTCTGGATCAAAATGAACTTTAGTTTGTAATCAAAACTATTTCGCAATAAATCACAAAACGGCTAGATACGAATACTCCAACGTATTAGCGATAAATTGAAAAGTCATTTCTAAATTATATCATGTAGGTAATTCGTAACGTCTTGAACTATTAGAAATAACTCATTAAGTAACAGATTACAAATATAAGTGCTCGAAGTTGCAAATAATTGGCGTTTTCATGAGAAGCTTCGATATTTATCCCACCTTTTCCTATCCTTCTCACCAATTGTACGGTCAATTTTTGCGGTTTTCATAAATTCATGTACAGCACCTGTAAACATGGAATTTTTACCTCTGTCATTTTTATACTATTCGTAAATGTTCATAACATTTTTTCACGCTTGTCATTTGTAAATAACTAATATCACAATGCAATTGCTGAAAAATATCCCGGATGATAGGTGTGAAAAAATTCCACTTCTATATGTTTTACCATCAATCAATACATGTACTTTACTGCTTTGTTACTGCTTTGTTGCCGATAAAATGTAACAGCACTATGTATATTACTTGTAATGTAAGATTTACAACAGGATTAGTATCATGATTAATTCGCAAAGTCAATTCCACTATTACCGTGTAGATATCAACACAACACAAAATTACACAGCGAATACAGTTTGCATATTAATATTCCCTCAGTGTTTTCACGTTCAAACAGTATACAAGTACAGTTTGTATGACTTTGTTTTCTTTTAAACAAGCTGAAACAAATGAACAAAGTTCCGTTGTTTTGTTGATTCATTTGTGATCACTACTTTATCTTCACACACGGAAATCGCCCTCGGTCGTTCTATTCCATCTGATGACGTCAGCAGTTCCCTGACGTTGGTTCCGTCCTCAGACATCTGTATGACGTTGTAGGAGTTACACCCACACACATACACGTTACCCTCCCTGTCTACGTCTATACCTGTTGTACCCTTCACGACCCCGACCTTCAGTACATCTGTGTGTAACACGTCAGAGAGTCGGGTGACGGCTACAGCGTCAGGGTCAGAGGTGTGGATGCTGGCAAAGACACGTCCATTCCTCTGATTACTGGCGAGATGTATACATTTAGATTCAATGTTATGGAGCATTATAGCTTCACCTCCGTTTTGTGGTACACTGTAAAGTGATGTTAGTGTACCAACAACAAACGTGTTGTTATTGTATGTGACGCCTAGACAGTCATCCGTAACGTTTTGAATCTTGATAGTCGACATGACCGTCAATGTGGAATCCCCGACATTGATAACACAAATGGTTTTGACTTTCATCAACATCACTGCTACATTATTATCGTCAATACGACAAAGATCACATAATTGTTTTTTTTTGTTCTATCTCACATTTAAAATCACCGTTCTCCGTAAAAAGTTTCAATTTGTGATTTGCATTGTCTCCTACAACAATACGTCCACCAGACAGGAGGACTACTCCACGGGCAGTACAGTCTTTCTCGTCAGTGGGAACTTTGATGTTGATCTTTCTGGTCATCTTCATCTTCACACGGCAAGAAACAATCACTTTTAAGTTTCATTGAAATTATAGACAGATTTCCGGACGACAAACATCACAGAAAACAGACAGACACACGAGACAGATAAATGCAGAAAAGTGATAAAAATAATAGCAGAAATGGACATATTCTTATCAAATTTCTTCAGAGTTAAGAAACAGTTGAATAATCTCCACTGATTAATAAATTGAACTTTCCTAATTTATTATTACGACACATTCAATAAAGTCACAGTAATCCTCGAGACTCCAAGGGTTACTATCACTGTCCGTTTGTATTCACGCCTTGGAATATGTCACAGCAAACTTGAAAGCTCTGTGGATGTGAATCGGTACACTTGTTGACTTATGGTGTCGTCTTATGTAACATGTAATAGTCAAAGGAAGTCTGCGCGAGATCTGTGATTGATCAGTTGTTTTCCTCTGAACTGCTTCAGTGATATAACGAATAGGTAAGGCAATTGTAAATACACACAAGTTCACAGTGCTAGTGTTGCACAGAATGATGACACGACGGGAAAGAAGAGATACTCTTACATGTTTTGTTCTGATAGTTCATTTAGAAAGACAGTTGTATGAATACACGGATGTGGAGTAGATCTGCCAGCAACAGAGCCGCAGAGCGAGTCAATTAGTTTATTTTTCCTGAATATTCTATTCTGTTGGAACTACTATATTTAACTTTTGATTTTCGCTCATCAATACTATATATTTCCAGTTACAAAAATATCCTATGTGGCTAGAGGGCCAGGAAACATTTTAAAAGATTCATGTATACCACTGTTTCAAGAATCAACGAAAATCATGTTAGTCTTCATAAGGATTTTTAGTGCTATTCTATAGTAATACCATAATTGTAAAACAGAGCGACCTGAACGCCGTACGTATAATTTTAACGGACAGAATGGCATGTTTGTAGCATCTATTTCAGACACTACTCACATTGCATTGATCAGGTATTCGACAAAGATCGAGTCATTTCGGCCCATTACAATTCTACATCACAGTGCTGTATACTCTGCAGTGCCGACATTTACATTAGTAAACGATGTTTGAGTTTCATTTCAAAGGAAAACTCGTACACTTTTACACCTCTTTGTACTTATGCTTCGTGGCATTTGTCTGATGAGATTGTCCAATAGCTGTTCATCAATATCGTTATACATTTTATGTGGTGATATAATATTTTTCCGAAATCATAAATTTTATTTGATGACAGGAAATTATGTTGAATATCGCTTTTACGGCATTGAGCAGTTAATACGTTTTTATTCTGTTTGTTAGCTGGGCCCATTTTCATGAACATTCCTTAACTTTAAGGAATTCCTTGCCTTAAATTTCCCCATAAAAAGCATTACAAAAGTTAAGGAAAAAATATTAAGGAGCTTTCCATAAATCTGTAATGTTTTCCTATGGAGAATTTTAAATTAATGCTAATGAAACTTGGCCCAGTTTGCAACTTTCATGCTTTATTTAGTTATAGATGTAGTTGTTTTCCACTACAGGGAATTGTTAGTAATCTATAATATATTTAAAGTTTGTTTCCAGTTATGCTTGCCTTTTAACTATATAAGAATTCTAATTAATCTCCTTTTAAAAGTAATGAAATGGCTTTATTAGTGCACATTTCATATAAGCTTGTGTAAATGTATAATGAACCTCAAATACTCCCCTATTTTAACAGGGATTAGAGAACCTTTACAGGTTAAAAAATGAAGGTAACATACACTTTGTTTTTTATAAGATTTAATTTTCTGTATCCTTTTGTATTTTCGTTTTATACACCTGGATTACCGTGGTACACAAACATGTCTGTGCTTAGTTGGAGTATGTTCCATGTCCACCTTTCATCTTGGTGTTTTAACATATATTTTTTTATTTTGAGATGTATGATTATATAGGGCAAATATGGGCGAAATACTCCATGACAATAATACAAGACGACTGTAGTTTAACATTGTTGTTTGTCATTATTTTATCCAGATTTAAATTGTATTCAATTTTATGCAACCAATCAGCCTTAATATGGCAATAGTGAAAATGTATGATATTTGGTGACTAAGAATATGTCTGAAATCATTAATTATGTAACGTCCGGAAATGATATTACAAATCTTACAACGATTTATGATATCTTAACCTGTAGAATGGCTTAAATCAAAAGGCAATGAATTGACGCCGAAAATGCTGACAGACCATAGGTCGATGATTCTCCAATCCCGACATGTCATAGTTGTATATTTATTTATCATAAAGTCTGGTGTATATAATACTTACAACACTTTGTTGTCATTCACCAAAACTAAACTATTAATATTATTGCATAACTGAGGACACATATGTTTTGTGATCCTCGATACCTCAGGGATCACTATCACTGTCGTTTTATCCACCCCTGGACTATGTCATAACAGTTCATGGAAGGACTAAAACTCCTGTCACATCTGTTATCATCTACAGGAATGTGACTAGTCGTTTTCTTTCGTCTGAACTGCCTTCAGTTTTGAGATATTCCAGGGGCGGCTGTAACGACGTTTTCGTAGATAACCATGACAACCAAATGACATTTGATGTCTTATATTTTATGTAAACGCATTGTAATTGACATCCTTTAAAAACACTATAGGAACTGCAGAATCAAACTTAAAATATATTACTGAAAACCCCCATCCGGACAGAACGTGAATGTTTCAGAGCCTACTGTATGTTTGGGTATTCAGGGTGCATCAGTTTCAAATGTTTAATGTGTTGGCTGGGCAATACAAAGATTTTACGTAGATATTTAATGCGTAAAGATTTTGAAATTCTTGTCTGTTTCTGACAGGGGAGAAAATCAAGGTTGCAATTTTACGAGAATTTTGGTCTTTTTTGGTGGGGAATTACCATACTTGAAACTTTGACAATGGCAAACGTTTTCATTGTCGCCTATGAAAACTCGTTTGGTTCAGTGATTCCTCTATAATATAAGCAATAGCAGATTAATCAAACATGATCTCAATTTTTATTAGGCATCCATATATTACAATGCAATACATATTATCCAACTTTGAACAATAACTAATGAATTATAGAGATCTAGTTACCACAGCAACTAACATTATCGGAAAAATAAAGCCCATTACTGTGTTATTGGACCAGTAGTTTAGGAGGAGTTTACCGGACAGCAAAACATGTGTATAACTATAAACCAAAATCAAAATATCATCTGATGTATTGAAAACTATGACCGCTATATTTGTCATCCTTGAAACAACTACTGTATATAGAAATTATCAGATTAATTGAATATTATCAATTTTTTAACCTATCAGTTCCCTCCGTTATATTTCCACTGTAACCATGTGATTTGCAAAGTCTTTGTAATTATCTGGTTACCATAGTCATCAAAGTTGTCGTGAAATAAAGTCTTCTTACACATCTACACACGGCACAAAACATCAAGTTTTTAAGTGTCATTGAAATTATAGGCAAGCTTTCCGGACGACAAACACACAGAAAACAGACAGACACACAGACAGATCAATGAGAAAGTGATAAAAATAATACTAGAAATGACATATCTTATCAAAATTCTTCTGAGTTAAGAAACAGTAAAATAATCTCCACTGATTATAATTGAACTTTCCTAATGTTGATATTATTACGACACATTCAATACAAAGTCACAGTACCATCCTCGAGACTCCAAGGGTTACTATCACTGTCGTTGTATTCACCCTTGGAATACGTCACAGCAAACTTGAAACTTGAAACTTGAAAGCTCTGTGGATGTGAATTATGGTGTCGTTCTATGTAACATGTAATAGTCAAAGGAAGTCTGTGCGATGATAATACTCTATATAGAGAGGGGAAATGTATAAAAATAGTCATACAATGTTGAAAAACATTCTTATTTGCATTTAGCTATGAAATGTTGCTTATTACCATACATGGTAGTATGTAGTAAATACCAATATCTCTATACATGAAATGTAATGGTACCAGTTTCCAGTTTTAAAACATTGTAATTTACAAATTTTATTATGTTTTGTTTAAATTGTTAATATAAGTTTATGTAAACTTATATAAACTTATTTTGTTTGTTGATAGAATAAAGAATAAATCTTTAACATCTGCAGAAAAAATACACTTCAACAGTCAATACTTGGCAACGTCTTTCCTTTGTCCAGGTCCCAGTTTTATGAACAATCCTTAGGCTTATTGAAAATTGGTAAAATTGTAAAATTTTGCTTGCAAACTGTGAATCTGTTAAATGATCTGAAAGAAAAAAACGTGACATCAATGCTTATAATGAATATTTCGTAGTACATGATGAATAAAAGCGTTTAAATGTACAATTTCATTGATTTTGCAAGTGATCATTTTTCCAGATCAACATGCAACATTAAGTTCTTTTTTTATGCTGTCACAATAACATCAGATTTTCGCACTAAGCTATTCTCCGATGTTTGTTTTTTTCATGGAGATATGAAGAAAAAGAAACGGACAATCAGTAGGTCGGATCTAGTATGAAAACGAACAAAAATTATTATATTTTGAATAAAAAAGCAGAGTTCATAAAGATATTTCGCACAAAAAATATTTACATTAACAATGAAAATAACTAAAGATACTGGCCTTAGATGGTTTCAATATAGATTATTACATAGAATATTGCCTACTTATTATTTTTTTTACAAAAGATACATATAGCTGACTCTCCATTCTGCAGTTATTGTTGTAAATACGATGAAACGTACAAACATATATTTTCAGAGTGTAGTGTTGTTAAAAGATTTACCTTATTTTTTGGAAGATCTAGATTTTGAAAATGTTATATTTGGAAATGTAAAGGCAAGCTCATCTTCTAACTTCATAATCCTTTTGTTAAAGATGCTCCACCGCCGACAGAGCATAAATGATATTCATCATTTGAACAATAATTGGTGCTTAATCGTGTATATATATGTCTAAGTAACACAAAAAATAAAATAAAAAAGATTATTTTGCCTTTGGTGTAGGCGCAATCAGTACTTCATTCCATATAGGATATAGTGCCATGGAATTTTTTCGGGATGCAATTAATTATTTTTCATATCTTTAACTTGAAGTAAAATTAGTAGCTGAAACTTCTCAATGTTGGTAATGGTGTAAAGTAGGTAACTTTTTTAACTGAAGAAAAATACTAAATAGTCTGCTACTGTTTTTGATAGTGAAAAAATACTATTTGTCAGCGGTGGAGCATCTTTAAAAAGATATATATATACTTTAAAATTCAAAAGCAAATTTTTAAGTCTGAAAGTTTTTAAAGATATTATTTTACAATACTATAAATCAGAAAAACTTAACTAAAATAATGAGAAAGGGTTTTTGGAAAGATGGGGATCCATTCCTACTATTATTAGGGGAAATCCCCCAGAGGACAGTTCTTAACTGTTTTAGATACAAAATATTCTTGCTTTCATGTACATTGTTTTATGTTGAAAAGATATATTTGTCAGTTTAGTGATTTGTTTCACTTTTCTGAAGCATATTGTATTCCATAAGTTTGTAAAATTCTGATACAGTCTGTAAGTGTTGAAATGTTTGTATTGTCATGTTTTAGTCTATTAAATGAAACAGTAATAAGGTAAAGACGATTATCGATATCTAGTTCACCTATATGTTCAGGTTTTTTTGAAGTTATGTAGAATACAACATATATATATATACATATATATCAGATGAATAAAACTGAAAGTAGTATTAACATGTCTATATCATTTGTGCAGTCCCTTATCTTTAACTTGAGCTCAAAATATGTATCATATTTGTAAAGTATTGCCATTAATTACACTTGTACTAGATAACATTTTTAATTAATTGTCTTTGCTGAAATAATGCCTTGTATGTAGTGTCTTGTTATCAGCAATTTTATTTCATGATTTCCAATTTGCAAAAGAATGTTTTATGTAATGTCTTATGTTTGTATTGTTGATGTACATGTGTTCACAATGAAAACCAATAGAAATTCAATGATAAAAAAAAAAGATATTTCGCACAAGTTTGAAAAATGTAAATACTCCTTAGGATATTTATTGTTAGAAAAGTAGCATTATATACATGTTCTTATGATATTTATAATATTAAAGACATTTTTTTAAAAGTGTATAGTTCATACGGTCTAAGTTAACTCTTGTTAGACAATTTTGTAAATACATGAAGTTGTTTACATCAACTACAAATAGTCTGAGCCAATTTCACAGCAATAATGTGTACACATGTGCATTTGTATTGACTATAGATACAGTGAAGCTTTAAATTGTTTAAAAATCAACAAAAAGTGAATGTTATATTGATCAATCAATCTTTTATTAACCAATATATTCTTTAATTAAATCTAGAAAAAAAAGATATTAATTATAAGAGCATCAACTCAAGGTATCTGAGGATTGCTAAATGTAGAAGGTCATAAGGAAAATTGGAACCTCATTCAACCTCTATGTCTATAATGAAGTGATAGTTTCTGTATAAAAAAACATGGTCGCTATAATAATATAGAAAGGCAACAGAGAAAATGTGAAACTGTGGATGTAATGAAATTGAAGATGAGATTCACTTTATACAGCAATGTCCTATGTAGAAATCACACAAAGATACATTAAAAGGTATTATTATAAATCTCCTAATGTTTTCAAACGTGTGCAGTTATCAAGTGTTAATAATGTTAAAGAATTAAACATTCTTGGTAAATACATAATATGATGCTTTTAAGAAAAGAAAATCACACTATAATTTTTTTAAACAGACATATGCTTGCATCTTATCTATACATTTGTATATATTTAATTGTAATGTGAAGACACTTATCAAACATGAATTGCGATGTGTATAAATTAGTGTCAATTAAGTCATAATATGATGGTCAAAATGATAGGTACATCTTCTATATTTAAACATATGTCTCTGCATGTTCTGAACAAAACATTAACTACCGTATAGTTAGATGTTTTTGTTAGTATATATATAAAAAAACCATGCTCATGTTCATTTAAAATTTGTATTAATAGTAATAATATAACTATTCGAAAGGGAAATCGGAGCAAACCAGTGTATATTGAAGTATCAATTATGTTTGATATATATACAGACATATGTATAATGTCATAATTACAATTACTATAACGGTTGAATTTTGCATAATTTAATTATCACTCTCCTTTATTAACATGTACTGTATACTGTAATGGCCGTAAGGCCCGCGGAATAAAGAAACTTGAAACCTGATGAATCAACATACATCAGCATCGTTACTGTTTTCTGGTAAATTTTAATATACATTCAATAGATTGTTTTAAAATTTCATTAAAAATATAATTTGAAAAGCGCAGGACTCGTCTTCCTATTCAAATCTTAGTCAAAATTTCCTAAGCTCGTAAGTACTCTGATTCAGCTAACCTGTATCGGTCATCGTAGCACTTTATTATGTTTTATTTCAACTAAGACTTTGATTCTGATGAGCAAACTTCATAATTGTCTTCAAGTGTATGTGATTTCCTGCACACCTCAATTCCTAAAGTACAAAATCAAACTCGGCTTATCAAAAGCAGGTATTCTCATATGAAGTAGAGACCTTTGTCATCAAAACATGGGTATACTCGGAGCGGCAGATTTACACTAATCCTTTAAATAGTATAGATAAAATAATGTTATATAAACATCTTGGAGTCAAACGTACTATAATACAACAGAGGTCGGATATAACTCATGGTCATCTTTCTTTATGATCTACTGATATTTCTCTGGAAATTGAGGTAGGTACCCCAAGCCTCTAATCGTATGATACCTAAGAAACGTCCAGATATTTACGATACCATACCTGTAACAAGATGCTTATTCCTTAATTAATTGTGTGGGAGGATGTTGGTAAATACATCACCAGACATAATTTACCAAATCAGTGCTACCAAACAGAGTAGGATTTGGAGGTTGTAATAAGAAGGATTGTCGTTGAGGAATTGGACAGTTTTAATGAAGTCAGATGGGCCCAGTTTGATAAACTTTTTGAAGAGATAGAATATGAATTATTTATTTTGAATTGATAGAGATTATTAAATTATGAATATGCTGTTATTTTGGTTTTTGTCATTTATGTTCCTACTAATTATGATCTTGAGATATAACGAGTTGGTAAGTATGTTTAATGCGTGTTTGGTTCAAAATCCGTTATACATAACAGTGTAGTATTGGTGTTGCAACTTGCACCGTCTAAGTCGGTGGGGTGAACTTCTTACAATGGTAATGGTTCATTGCTACATGACCGCCATGATTATTGACAATATATCTGAAGCGTAGTTCAATATCGTGGTGACTAGGTTGCACAGCAACGCTGTAGCACGATACATTTTGTCAGGCTTTTGGTTTTGTTTAAAATGGCTTTCCTAGTTTTGAATAGCAACGTATTGCCGTATTTGCCTCCATGGTAAATGTAATATGTGTATATAACAACGTATTGCCGCATGATATCAAGTCACGCTGCATAACCGCCATGACAGTCTTACGAAATCCAATACGTAGTTCAAAATCGAGGTCACTAGGTTACTTAGCAATACTGTATGCCTATATTTACCGCACTCTGTAAACTTTTGAAATTGTTTAAATATGGTTTCCCGCTCTGTGACGTCATCTGGATGGGCTGTTTTAAAACTCCCGCGCTGTGACGTCATTTGGACGGGTCGGGAGGGGCTGTTGAAATGTTTTCCCGCGCTGTGACGTCATCGTTTAAAAATAGTTTCCCGCGCTGTGACGTCATCATAGAGGGGCGGGAGGGGGGAGGGGCAGTTGCGCCCTTAGTTTTATACTACTGCTATACAAATTCCTTTGATTTCTTGTTGTTGGATTGACCGCGGTAATTATATCTGCTTGTCACTTAAAGTTAATTGAGTAATTATTTTACGTACACTGGTCCCCCAGGTGGTGTATAATTAGCATCTGAGTTATCAAATTTAGCACAATACATTAAATTATGTAATGAAATAAGAAATAACATGTTATAAGCTAAAATTAGCATAATCCCTCTACACTAGTCTTATGTATACTTAAGAGGGTTGTTGTGTTTCAGTGTACATGTATGTATGGAGAGAGTGCACGTGAGTGTGTGTTGCATGGATGCAAGTGTGTATTCTGTGTATTGTGTTTGTATATATGTTTTGTTTCAAACCGATGCGCCGAAAGGCTGAAGGTAATAAAATAATTGAATTGAATTGAGTACTGACCGGTAGGATTAGAGCTGTAAATGTCAGGTGTTGATCCACGACCACCGAACGGACAACACGGCACTATTTTGGAATATCCAGGATATGCCTACCGTTCACGGCCAAAGTACTAGTGTAATAAACACTGGAACCTGGAATTTTTACCTCTGTCATTTTTCATACTGTTCGTAAATGTTCATAACATTTTTCACGCTTGTCATTTGCAAATAACTAATATCACAATGCAATTGCTGAAAAATCACCCGGATGATAGGTGTGAAAAAATTCCACTTCTATATGTTTATCCATCAATCAATACATGTACTTTACCGCTTTGCTGCCGATAAAATGTAACAGCACTATGTATATTACTTGTAATATAAGATTTCCTACAGGATTAGTATCATGATTAATTCGCAAAATCAATTCCACTATTACCGTGTAGATATCAACAAAACACAACATTACACTGCGAATACAGACTGCATATTAATATTCCCTCAATGTTTTCACGTTCAAACAGTATACAAGTACAGCTTGTATGACTTTGTTTTCTTTTAAACAAGCTGAAACAAATGAACAAAGTTCTGTTGTTTTGTTGATGCATTTGTGATCACTACTTTATCTTCACACACAGATATCGCCCTCGGTCGTTCTATTTCATTTGATGACGTCAGCAGTTCCTTGACGTTGGTTCCGTCCCCAGACATCTGTATGACGTTGTGGGAGCCCCGTCCACAAACATACACGTTACCCTCCCTGTCTACGTCTATACCTGTCGTACCCTTCACGACCCCGACCTTCAGTACATCTGTGTGTGTCCCGTCAGACAGTCGGGTGACGGCTACAGAGTCAGGGTCAGAGGTGTAGATGCTGGCAAAGACACGTCCATTCACCTTATCACTGGCGAGATGCAGACATCTAGATTCAATGTTATGGAGCATTGTAGCTTCACCTCCGTTTTGTGGTACACTGTAAAGTGATGTTACTGTACCAAAAACAAACGTATTGTTATTGTATGTGATACCAAGACAGTTCTCCGTAACGTTTTGAATTTTAATTTTAGATATGACGGCCAAGGTTAAATCCGTTATATTGACTGTACTTATGGTTTTATCTTCGTGTAATGTCACTGCCACAGTGTTGTCATCAACACGGCAAAGGTCGCACAATGCTTCACTCAGCTGGACTTCACATTTAAAATCACCGTTCTCTGTAAAAAGTTTCACTTTGTGATTTGCATCGTCTCCTACAACAATACGTCCACCAGACAAGAGGACTACTCCATACAGAGCACAGTCTTTCTCGTCAGTGGGAACTTTGATGTTGATCTTTCTGGTCATCTTCAACTGACGTTCGGACAATGCCGCAGTATTTGGTAATTTCCTCTGTTGTTGATGGACAAGTATCGTCCCAAGGGTAAGACTGGTCTTTGTGTCCAATGTGAGTATGTCAGTGTTATACTCGTGTCTCAGACTGGTAGACCTTGACGACTTCTCCAACTCCTGTATCAGTGCCTTACACGACTCGACCTCCGCCTGACCTCTCTGGAACAGACTGATCGTTCCCACGGTGTCCTCCTTCAGGCTGGCATCCTGTGATGACGTCAGAGTCTTCTGCATAGCGAACATCAGCCGTTCACACTTCTTCCGCGATACATCTAGGTTTTCCTTCTCCTCTTTGAATGATGCTGTCAATTTGTCTGTAAGCTCTTTCTGAAGTTCATCAAAACGCTCGTTAATCTTCGTACGTAGATCCATTAAACTTTGTAGCGCGGTTACTTGGTCTTCTTTAATGGTGTGCAGCTGCTCCTCGACATCTTTTATCAGTATCTCCATGGCATTTACGCATTTTCGAAGTTCTCCAAGAAGATTCTCAATTTTCGTGGTTTGTATCTTGTCCCGGAAATCGTCTGCTGATGCCACCGCCTCACATTTCCGATGATCGACGATGATACACTTGTGACATCCAAGGATCTTATGATCCTCACAGTAATACTCCAGTTTCTCCTTATGTTTACCACACTCAGTAGCCGACATCTTCCGTCGAATGGTGGCTGATTTGTTCCTTTCTGTGATATTCTCGGGCTCACAATCATCGTGAATCAAGTCATGATGACCGACTTTACAGGATTCGCAGAAGTAAAATTTGATGTGATCACACCAAAACTTCGCCGGAATGTTCACGTTTCCTTTCTTCTCACAAGGTTTACACATGATCAGTGTATTCGCATTTTGTAAATGTTGGATCATTTCTACCGCCAGATTGTCGGTAGGAAATTGTTCGGCCCAACGTTGTTTGTCTTCTGACTGGTTTAAGGGCTCGGTGTCCCTACGACATACTGGACACGAGAAAGAAGACGTCGACGCCATCTTACCTGACGATTCATTGACGATGTAGCTAGCGAGGCATTCTTGACAGAATGAATGAAGACAGGGGAGGGACTTGGGATGTCGGAGCTGTTCCACACAGATAGGACATTCAAGCATCAAAGTGTCGAGAGATTGACTACCGAGGACATTGTCTGATGTCTGGTCCTGAACAAATCCACCTTCCGCCATGGTGAAGTGGTGTTTACCAACCTTAAAACAAAAGCAATAATGTGCAAATTAAAATCGCACAGCACTATCAATAGATTAATGGAACGTGTAAATGCATGGTCATTAACTTTTAATTAAATAGCATCCCACTACTTTGCAAACATGGGTCTAAAAATGTTAATGCCTTCCTGTGTCTGTCTTGAACTGAAAAGAAATGAATGAAAATAGAAATCGCGCCCCTTTGAATTCCCCAACATATTACTAAAAAGGATGTTTAGAAATAAAATCACCGGGGCCAATCGTGTAAAACTTTTTACGCTCTGGACGCGCTACATGTATATTTATAACTTAAGGGAAACACCAGTTTAGATAGAAAAAAACGTTTTGAGAAATAGACATGATAAATATGTTGTGTTTAAATCTCGTGAAAAAAAAATAAAACGCAAGTTTTCCAAGGAAGAGCGTAGTAATTCGTCAACATGTAGAAATAAACTAGTTTTAGTGTCTTATATTAAGCCTTTAACCTGAATTTTGACAGGTAAATAAAACCGTGGCTGAATAGTATGATATTCACAATTTCAAAAAATAGTCAAAGCTCAAACTGGATTCAGAGCATATAATCATTACATTAATTGATTGGTTATTGTAAATGTGGCTGTTCTAATTATTTTATCTCAATTACGCACGTGGACTTGTAAAATTACATTTGATATCACTCCATACAGACCGTGTCAAAATACATATAACTTTGCTGATATTTTATTACGTTACATGATTATTAAAACTGTTAAAACAAACGTTAAAACTCAATCAATTTCTTATCGAGATATAAATATACGCAAGTTTCTTTATTTCAATAGTCCAAAGAATTTAACAAAAACATTTAACCGTTGATGGACTGCTTTTGATTTGCAATCTGATCAGAAAAAGGTAACTTAACATATCATTCGAAAAGATGAAGTAAACCAATCGTAAAAAAACTTGATACCCCGAGCTTGATTGATTTTTTTTCAGATATGATTCTCTTTATTGTTAAATAATTAAACAAATGAAGAACAATTATACAGTCTGCTGATCGTGAGAAGGTCGGTATTAAATATGGTTTATCAACCAATCATTTCACGACTGAAAACAAAGATAGCACTATAAAATGACAAGGGTTCAGCTATCACAAAGAGCCACAACATGAACATACTACAGTCTCCTAAACACGCCTGCATGGACGTCACACACGCAACAATCCTCTTACACGGGAGTCCGTCTTTAAGATCCCGGATGTTAATAGGACGTAAATCTAATCAAGCAAGAAACCAACCAACAAATCGAAGACGATCCATCGCTGAGCAGACATTTAGAACATTTCGGAGGTATGTCGCCGCTCATTTGTGTGAAAGTTGGGTGCACAGATATATCAAATACTCTAAATATATCTTCTTGATTCACGAAAAAAAAAAGATTATTTATTTTAACAACATTGTAAAATTCTACATTTATATATATTACTTTCGAGTAGAAGAAAGAACGATTTTCAAATTGGGTTTCTCCTTGATTGCTCATTATTTTGTGGAGTGGAGTGGAGTTCTCTTTACAAAACTGTAGATTGATTAAACTGTATTGCTATTTAACATTGATTGCATAATTTTCTTGTCATTATGAATAAAGTAATCAATAAAAAGATATTGCTATAATGGTCGATATATTGGACCCATTTAAGCGATACATATCGCATGTCTTATTTACACAAATATACTATAGCCACATGTATAAATAGTAGAAAATAACCGTAGCCTCGTGAATAATTTAAAAGTAAATAAATAAATAAACATCATTTTGATAGTTAGTTCATTCCATGAGGCACTGCATTAGCAAAAAAACAGCATGTGTTCAATTAGTGCTTATATGGACATGATGGAGGGAATGGTGACAAATATCGAATTTTGAGCATCGTCTGCCCATATTGTGCACGCAATAAAATCAATCTAAACGAATAGATGTGTTTGCCTATTATAAAACAAAAGTAAACACGTAGTTGTCATCCAAATATTATATGCACCAACATTTGATTAATAAAATATTCTCAATATTAATATATTTACACATTTATGTTGTCTACTTTCGTTTTAGATTACAGATATACACCATCACAGATGTTTATGCATTCCGGTCGGGTACGAAATGGTCCCTACAAATGTGTGCTAGTGGAACACTGCCGCTGTGAACCATTTGATTAGTTAACATCCATGTATCAATATGGCGGCCAGGTCACCACAATCTATTCGGTGGTCCCACTTAAATGTCTCGCAGATCTATTATTTGGCGGCTACCACATATCTAAATGACGACCACATTATATCTAATTGACTGTCGTCGGATAATTATATATAGCGACCGCCAAGTAACCTCTATTGTATTTGCATAAGCATGATCTGGTTCACTAGGTTTCCCAATGGATATCAGTGTTTACCCAATAGAAAACGAAAGTAAACACGAAAATGTAATCCAAATGTGACATCAATCAATATTTCAAATATGTATCAATATCTAATAAAAATATTTATAAATATTTAAAATATACATACACATGTACGTTATTTCAACACAGATACAATTGTCTACTTTCGTTTTAAACATATTACTATACAGAGGTTAAATCAAACAATATCACTTCTTAATTGTCAGAGGTATTGTCACATAAATAACCGTACATATACCTTTTCAAATTTATTGTCAGTATAGAATTAATAAGTAATAGGCCTACTTACTTAAAGTAGCAGTTTTCACAGGAACATCGTCATTGTTGTTACCCTCGACCACCTGTTGTAACGCTTCGTTTCGAAGAAAGACGATTCTAATATACAAACACGGTCATAAATTAATCTAGTCCGGAATATTTTACACTCTTATTTTGCATTACACGAAATTTTCGAGTTAAAAGTTAAATGCTATTGTACATTAATAACAAGGGCGTACTTGTGAAATTACATGAATGAAGATCAATTATGTATAATTACCATTTTAGTTTATAATATTATAGTTTAATATTATAAACGTGATCTGTAATAGACGATCATTTTCCTTCATTTTCCTATTGAGATATCAATAAAGTGTAGAGGTCAAAACGTTGTTAAAATCGTCGATATTTTTAACAATGGTTGTCTTGTGTTATTTCCATGAACATTTTGAGTGTGTAATCCGGCACACTTGTCATAGTGTCCGTGAAACTCATTCAGTGACGAAAAGACAGTAATAGAACTCACGTATAGTAGCCATGCTTGTATTGCTATTTAATGACATAAAGAAACAAATGACGAATACATTTTTAATGCTAGGAATTTTATCAATATGCAAATTTTGAAATCAAAAATTGTTTTTACTTCATTTACATATCATATTTTAGTTTTTACTTTTAATTATCACCCGCATGATAAACAGCATTAAGCAAATAAGCATTGCATGTAGGGATTTTTAAATCAATAAGCATGTAAAGAATGTAAAGACTTTAAGTTTTTGAACTTTTTTCTTTCGATTTTAACTTTCGATTCATAGACAAACGTATTGGCACAGTGAGAATATCTGTCCATGTTATACATTAACAGAGCCCTGTCCATTTTACAATTTTGCTACCATATAATGATGAATTTCGTTTTATATAGTAAACATTAGAAATACATTGTTTATCTGTTACCTCAGAAGTATATGACACGATTAATTAATTAATTAATTACTTAAACATTTATGTCATATTCTGAAATTAGCTAACGTTGTCATTATTTTATATATAACAATAAAGTAAAAAGATACTATCACTACTAAAATCAAAACAATTCTTCATCGATAATACTACAGGAATGAAAGTGCGATAATTCTAAATTATTGAGCACATCTTGATGTATGGAGAGATCCAAGAATTGACAAATCAGCGTTAATCCAGATCTGTAATGTGACGCTAAAAATAAGGGGACACCCGGGTTCGAACCAGGGACCTCTCGATCTGCAGTCGAATGCTCTACCACTGAGCTCTTGACAACCGCGATTGAAAATTAGATGATATATATTTCTGATGCAATAATATCGGATTCAGGTGTCAACATATTTATTTACTTCTTCCATAATCTTATAAGCTATTTTTAAACGTCAGCACTAAAATAAAATAAGACATAATCATGGAAAGTTATATTTGTATTGTTTACAAGCTGACACCCTTAAACACACGTATATAGACCGTCAATTAACTGTGTAACATCATTATAAACCTTTATTACCCTAATCCGTCGTCTGTGTCAATGTGTTAATGTACTCAGGTCGTAGGTTTACGTCGACAAACAAAATCCTAGTCGTATGTTTACAGTTAGTATACGTTAGTATATCCTGTCGTCTGTTGACGAAGCATAGTATTATCTATAAATAAATCTGACTATGACGTCAGAAATCGTACACCAGTCGTTTTACTGTCATGGTATAAATATAGCCGGGGTTGAGACAGGAGGACACCGAGGTACGTAGGCCACTTGACATTTTTGTTGTTATGATATTTTGAAAATGGAAAAAGTTTTGGCTTGATTTTCTTATTATGGAAGTATATAATTAATTGTTTGTGCTTTTGCTGGGATCTTTATACCAAAACCTGTAAAAAGTATGTTTATCAAAAATGATCATTCTTCTCTATTTCAACCACTCAGTTTTGTTTATTCATTAATATAATTATATTAACCTTTAAATGAAATTTGAAAGGTGATTATTTTCCAGGGTTAGAATACTTTCAAATTTTGTATTTTAATAAAATATCAAGAACCATATCTTTGAATAGTTTCTGTCTAACATCTTTTTGTTGTTTTTAAATAAATTGTATATGACGAATGTTTTAACATTAAAATAATTTTTGAGTGAAAAAAACGCTTTTAGAAAGTCTTAATATCAAAAACTATGTGTCATACATTTTAGCCTTTCTATTACGTTGCAACAAATCATTGTCGTTTAGTTTTTTACTTGCGTTCGGTTTGCATGGATGTCTTGAAGGCCATTACAGTTTTAATTTTCAATTGAATTATTGATGAAAATTATTTGTATTGAAGTCAGTATATTATAACCCTTATTATTAATACAATGCATTTTAATTTCCTTTTCTTATGACATGTTTTTGAACGTTCGTTTGATAAGATTATTTCGTTGTTGAAAAACATATATTTTGTGAAAAGTCTGGATTTTAAAAAGTATGGCTAATATTTCAAAGGTGTCCGACAGATGGAGCCCTTGGTCAGGTCAATCGCTTGACCTTCTCGGATTCGTTAATTGCCACACCCACTTTGACGAGGAACCAAGGCACGTGAGCTATGAAATACTTGGGTACAAAGGCCACACGGGTACCCCCTGATTCTGTCGGCGAGTGTCTCGACCCCTTTACCGCCGGGGTAGAGAATTCGTGGATATAAATGGTATGGACAAAGCAATGACATTTGTCAGAGAAGGTGATACATGTTCTGGCAAAGGCCTTAAAACCAACGATAAATCAAAACATTTTAGGACGAAAAATGTTAAGACGGAAGAGGACAAAGAAGAAAGTGATTTGGAGAGTGAAGGTGAAAACACAGACATGTTGGATAGATAACGAAAGTGCACAATTCACATTAATTTGATAATTGTAAGCAATGCATGTTCTGTGAAAAGATTGTGTTCGGGGATGAATTGATGATTTCATAACTTTGCTAAGAAAGAATTCAAGGATATTTACACTGAGTGACGTTTAACTCTAAAAAAAAGCATCAGAATTATGGAATTTTACACAATTATCCAGTAAAACATTTTCATCGTCAGCATGGCAACCATAATTTTTAGGATTTATATTCTTTTTGATGACAATTCTAACATTTCACCAGCTACAATACCAGCGAAATCATCCGTATGTTGAGATACATTATTTATGTATATTAAATCTCAGCCTATGATCATGAAGTGTACAGTCGAGATATGAACATGTCTGGGCCAAGCCCAATACAGAACTATCGACCTCTTAACTTAACATGACAGTGGCGAATGCAACAATCAAAGGATTTCCAAATAAACTATCAAATATAACTGAAGAATAAGTAAAAAGCAGAAATATGGACTTATGTATAAGAAGACGTGTCTGTCAAAGATTACAATTTCATAATCATTATTATTGATTCCTTGGATTATATAACATTTACATGGTAACACCATAGATATAGATTTTTGTTAGATTATTATTTACATACTTTCATTTCCTTCGTACTTCAAGGTTGATATTTTCATTCGCTCTACGAAGACAATCATAGAGGGACAAACTAACCTGAACTGAGTTGGAGCTAATTGATTATCTTAAATCTCGTAATTCGTTGTTTACATGTCCACGTGATGATCTTTCGGCTTTATGTTAAGAAACAATTTGTATCTTGAGGTACACAAACCAAATGTTGAGGGAATCCCTACAGGCTGACGATCCTTTCTATACAATAGTTTATCAGTGTTGTAGATTGTTTTCTGAGTTGAAAACAAATCACGTGTTGAATTATGTTTCCAACAATCAGCCTGCTAGTGCAATAAGTGAAAATATTTACAACATTATTTCTTATCATTTTCTTTGTATTGGAAAGCATGATTATGCAATGATATTGTTACAGAACCAGTGAACATTGTATGTGTGTCGATTCGATGACTAGTACGATGTATACGATGTTACATTCCTCAGACAAAGGACAAGGCAGCATAAACTTGAACAGAATGGTGTAAAAGTGTACGAGTTGTCTTTGAAATGAAAGTCAAACATGTACATACATCATAATGCTCTACCATTATAATGGGCCGAAGATAACTCGACCTTACTACTCTTTGCCTAATATCCTGTGATATGTGTGCGATAATCTGGAAAAATCCAGATCAGCTGACCTCCCACATCAACACCATCGATGCCAGTAATAACATTGAACTCACTTATGAAGAAGAAGCCGACAGCACTATGGCTTTCCTAGACACCTGGAAAAGAAGACCGAAAAAGTATTGGTACATAGGGAAAAGACCCACATAAAATACCTAAACGTCAATACCCACCATCTATTAATCAGAAACTAGGCGCAGTGCGATCATTGCTCGATAGATGCGAGACCGTTGTCACAGAACAGCAGGACCAATTTGAAGACCAAAATCAAATATACGGGTACAAAAACAGTGTCAAAATACAGAGAAAACCAAAAGAAAACATACAAAGGATAACACCAAAATCAAAATCCAAGTCGTCATCTCGTAGATAAAAGTTATGTCTGAAACATACAGCGAATAAGTATACCCTGCCTTCACTCCATTTCTAACAGGAAATGCCATCCGTCAGAAATATTCTGTCCATCATCCAGAGTTACGTCATCGCAGCTATCTGAAACCATCCAGAGAATATACTGAGGCTATGACATAACAACAGTCATGACACCACTCAGGACAATCCACATCATCCTATAGTACATCCTAAGGATAAAACATGTTACAGAGTGTGTCTACAAGATCGGATAAAAAAGCATGATGCATCGTACATAAGAGAGACAGGAAGACGCTTTGAGGTCGGCCTTGAAGAACAATTGCAAAATGCGGAATCCCAGCCTAAATCTGAAAGAAAACAACAGTTCCAAATCAACAAATCGACTGCTTTAGACCATATCACATAAAACAATGTGATGGACTGGGAGTAATAGACAACGATAATTATCTCTTGAAGCGGATACGCTGCAGTAGGCCAGTATTAAATCGAGACGAGGGGACACACAGTCTTCGCACATATATGATCAGATATTAGACAAAGAGTATCGAGATCGAGTCATTTCGGCCCATTA
>SAYR01005606.1:135030-151156 GCA_004382745.1 Argopecten irradians irradians
GGCATTTTGGAGCGCAGACAATTGGTTGTTTAAGTTACTGAATATAATAATTCAAAAATCATATGAGATATCCTGTAATCAGCTTAAACGTTACAATACCAGTATTAAGATGTAGGACCATTAAAATAATATGTCTGTTTAGAGTATACCCTTACGCCCTAATTTTTTACCCCCGACCCTAATTTTTCCCCACTACGAAAAAAAAATAAAAGTTCAGGGATTTCGACAGACTCCGCGTTCCGCAGGCCATGTTCTTTTAGAATGCAAAGGACACTAAAAAAAATCCCTCCGCACCAAACAGACACTATTTTTTTGCCAACGATAAACCCACAACAGACATTTTTTTTTGAGCCTGGAGTGTAAAATTCACGGTTTTAAAACAATAGATTTCTTTGGTGTAAAATACCTATTACTTTAAATTTAAGACATGTAAATCTACATCAGGGGTAAAAACTTCTTCAGCATTCCTTTCTATGTAATCTTAATATCAAATCTGACCATTTTCAATTCAAATAAAATTCCTTCTTTTTCTTATGAAATAATCGGCTACATGCAGCGTGTATACTAGCTATCCGCCTTATAATCTTCAAACAAAACTAGATTAGTTTTGGGTTTGGTGTGAATTTTCGATGGGCGTCCTCAAACAGAAGCTCATACATATGGTTCTACTGTGTTCGTTATAAACCTGTTCTAAATAACTGTGAACATATAAGTGAAGTTTTTTTCCTTGGTGTATACAGGTAATGTTTTGCCTCAAAATAAATTGGATTTAATGACATACGTTTCACAAATATACAACACCTGTTCCAACGTACGAGTACGATAATAAAAGTCGAGCGATGAGAAGAATGAGAGTTTAGTATTGTGCAAAACATGACCAATTCAGCAGCTAATTGTTTAATCTGCGTCTTTCTACTACAGAACAGATCTATGGAGTAAAACAACGACTTCAAAACAATGACTGGCGTTGGGGCGTAAAGAGGGCGCCTGGTATACAGGGCTTGATATGTACATGCACATACAGATGCTTAAACATGTAGGATAAAATCAAATTTAAAGTAATAGTATTTTACACCAAACGGAAATCTATGTTTAAAACCGTGATTTTACACTCAGGCCAAAATAAAAAAATGTCTGTTTAGGGTTATATTGGCAAAAAAATAGTGTCTGTTGGTCGGGACGATTTTTTTAGTGTCTTTCACTCTAAAAGAATGGCCGGAACCGGAGTCTGAAATCGAAATCCTGACTTTTATTTTTTTTTCGTAGTGGGGAAAAATTAGGGTCGGGGTAAAAAATTAGGGGCGGTAGGGTAACCCTAAACAGACATATTATTTTTATGGTCTCATCTTAATACTGTATTGTAACGTTTAAGCTGATTACAGGATATCTCATATGATTTTTGAATATTAATATTCATAACTTAACAAACCAATTGTGTGCCTCAAAATGCCTTGCTGTGATAAGAGTTTGGAACAATATGGTCTATATGTAAGGAGACCATCTGAAAAGGTGAAAAGGGGAGATAATCATACTTCTGATAGCCATCCTCGAGATTTCAGGGGTTACTACCACTATCTTGATATTCCGCATCCCTGAGCTATATGCCATAGCAAAGTTAAAGGCGTTTCAGGAGAAAACGAAAAACCTGACCAATCACTTGCCTACAAATACTTCATTTTAAGATTCACAGGGAACGACATCCAACTTGAACGAAGTAAAAAAAAGTGTACTGTTATTCTATTTAAAGCAGTGAACTATCTGTCTCATCTGCAGTACTACACATATTCTTCATTTATGCTATAACATAGTCCAGGGGTGGATATTACGACAGTGATATTAACCCCTGAAATATCAAAGGTGACTGGATATCAATATTTCTGTCTAACATTACCAGGTCTACAAATGACAGTATGTAAATGCAATATTAATAATTGGATCCGTCTGAAAGTTCAGATACAATATTTCAACAATTAGTTGGGGAGCAAATCCTGTGTATAACTATAGACCTGGTTACTATGGTAACGAAAATCAAAATGACATTTGATGTCTTCAAATCTCTCACTACTGTATTTGTCATCTTTCAAACAACTTTATAACAATGTTCAGCTTAATCGAACATTATCTAAATTTCAACCAATCAGCAGCCTCCGTTATATTTCTGCCTTGCATGCAGGGCGTTAGAATTGTACCTGTTGCCCCTATTGCATGACCGTGAAAGGCGACTAAATTTAGGATTTATCTTTTCTTTCTTCCTTACTGACTTTCTGCTTTCTAGCTCTAGGTTATTTTTTTTCTTGCTCCTGAACTGCCTTCATTCATATATAACGATAGTGAGTAATCGAGGATGGCACAGTGCTCTTCTGATGATGAGACCGGGGAAAAGGAGAAAACTCTTACATGCTTGTGACTGATATTTAATTAGAACGACAACAGACTGGAGTAGATCTACAGCACCATGCCGAAAGTAAGTCAATTGTGTATAATCCCTGAATATTCTATTATATATTACTACTACAGTTACTTTTGAATTTCTTCTGAATTTCCCCGGTCTCGAACATCAATAAATGTATAATGAATATATGATTGTTTTATATCATTCTATTGCAAAATTATCATATGTAGCAAATAGACAGGAAACAACTATTCATAACTAAAACAATTTGTTACAGTATGGTATTCATTTAGTAAAGATCAGATATAACACTATTTTAAGAATCAACAATGTCATGCTATCATGCTATGCGGCCAAGATTCCCATCACATTGGATGACGGAAGTCAAAAACGGATTTTTACCTAAGTTACATATAACTGGAAAAAAGTGATTATAAGTCGGCGCTTTTTGTTTCGAGAAATTTGGATCCAATTTTAAAATGGGTATCTAAAACTAGCACATCGTTCCCATATACACTCAAATGTGGTCAATACTCTATGACCAAATAATGACTGAAGCTTAGGTATTCTAGGATTAAAAGAGCTGTGGAATGAAGAAAAGAGATAATATTGCTCCGAGATTATCTCTTTTCCAATAAGTTGATAATAAAATTATTAGCTTTTAAGGTAATTTATTGTGATGTAGTTAAACAGAGGTGACTTAATTAGATATAAGTATGAATTATACCTATAATAACAGGTTGACAAAAAAATTAATAATTCGTTTATTTCCCTTTTCCAATAAGTTCATGATAAAATGCCTTTGTATCACTACTGGTTTTGTTTGTACTGATGAAAAGCTTAAAATCAATACCATTAATTAAACATAAATATCGTAATGCTGCACAAATGTGTCAGAAACAATCTGGTGGTATAAAGGTCCTGAATGATGATGGATTGACTGAGATAACTACGTGCAATGATAGACTTCACTAAATTATAAATTATCATCGTGTTTTTTTATTTGAATGGACTTTAATTAAAAACTATTTCGCACTCAATTACAAAATGGACTGGATAAGAATACTTCAATTTATAAACGATATTGAAAAGCCATTTCTTAATTATATCATATTGGCCATACTTAACCTCTTGAACTATTAGAAATAACTCATTAAGTAACAGATTACAAATATAAGTACTCAAAGTTGCAATTAATTGGCGTTTTCAAGAGAAGCTTCGATATTTATCCCACCTTTTCCTATGCTCTTTACCAATAATGGAATTGTACGGTCAATTTTTGCGGTTTTCATAAATTCATCTACAACATCTGTAAACATGGAATTTTTACCTCTGTCATTTTTCATACTGTTCGTAAATGTTCATTACATTTTTTCATGCTTGTCATTTGTAAATAACTAATATCACAATGCAATTGCTGAAAAATATCCCGGATGATAGGTATGAAAAAATTCCACTTCTATATGTTTAACCATCAATCAATACATGTACTTTACTGCTTTGTTACTGCTTTGTTGCCGATAAAATGTAACAGCACAATGTATATTACTTGTAATATAAGATTTCCAACAGGATTTGTATCATGATTAATTCGCAAAGTCAATTCCACTATTACCGTGTAGATATCAACACAAAATTACACAGCGAATACAGTCTGCATATTAATATTCCCTCAATGTTTTCACGTTCAAATAGTATACAAGTACAGTTTGTATGACTTTGTTTTCCTTTAAACAAGCTGAAACAAATAAACAAAGTTCTGTTGTTTTGTTGATTTATTTGTGATCACTACTTTATCTTCGCACACAGAAATCGCCCTCGGTCGTTCTATTCCATATGATGACGTCAGCAGTTCCCTGACGTTGGTTCCGTCCCCAGACATCTGTATGACGTTGTGGGAGTTAAACCCACAAACATACACGTTACCTGATAAGGGAGACCAAACTCTTTAATAAAATAGTCAGAAAGAAAGAGAACCTTTCATTTTCCGTTTCATTCTAATATTCCCGGGAAAAAACAAACACATTTACTTCATAAGGAACGACCATATTCACCTTAACTATGGCACCACTCTCTGCATCTTTTATACAGCTAAATTCAACATTCACACATAATAACAATACTTATTGTTACAGTAATGTTCACAAGATAATGATACTTTTAAACTGTATTATAAACCAAGTCACGACAAATTGGGAATGTTCGAAAGTAAAAGATCGATGTTTAAAAAACCCTCATACCAAATCACGTGTAGTGAAATATGACTAATTACCCAAATAATCAACCTAATCATAAGAAGATTGATTCTATGTCATAACGTTTTGAAACCAGTTAGGTCACCCAGTACATTGTTATCTTATCTGTAAATACACGATCTTTAAGATCAACCAGGAGTATATATTTGTTCTCAATGTTAAACCAAAATTAAGAAACGAAAGTAACTTAAATACCCTACATCACGTTATATGAACGAATAATTGAAATAGGGTCTAATATTTATCTACTAAAAGATGTCAGCCAGTTAAATGGTTTCTTCAATTAGTGCAAATTAGTGCTTTCTGCCCTGAACTACCATTGTTCTAACTTTCGTTTTAGCTGATATAAGTACACCGTTGTCTTCGTGGTTCCAAAATAACAATGCATTTTCCCGAATTTTATTCTGATACAAGGTTATAATATCCGTTGTTCTTTAAACATATCGATATTAAATTATTACCTGACAGGTAGGCTGACTCCAAACAGGCTTTCTGTGCTTACACAAAAGACCGCATTTTTATCTGTTTATTCTTCCTCGTGAAATCGTAACGCCCATTCAGGACTATTATAACTATTCAAAAACAGATGGACTGAAATCAGGTCCGGATGTTATCTTCACTACATTGCAGACAATGGCCTACAATTGTTACATAGTTTTAACACTGAGAATTTTACATTTCAAGCTATCTATAGAGATGTTCTGACATGGTAAATTGTTATTCATACACAATTAGTTTTTTTTTCTTAAAAATTAATATAATATGGATCCTCGGTATTCCCCAGGAGTTGCCTATTCCCTTGTAACCGCCCCGGGAATATGTCATAGCAAAAAACTGACCACTTCACAGGCCTGCAGAGACTTCCTTTGAATATTACAGAGACAGCGACGCCAAAACTTCATAGTCCACACTGTCAAACCACAGTGTACCATTATTCAACTCTTTCATGGAAAAAAAAAAAAAAAAAAAAAAAAAAAAAACTTACTACAATATACATGTCTCATCTGTGATCGAATACCAGAACATTCACTGTTGCTATGGCATAATTGCAGAGATGGATATCACGACAGTGATAGTAACCCTGGAAGAAGTCGAGGGTTTTAATTTTAATTAAGTTTAAATTGTTATTGAAAATAACTTAAAATATATGTCTAATTATAAAAATAAGGTAACTTTGTCATTATTTTATATATAACAATTAAGTGAAAAGAATCGAATAAACTTCGTTATCACCAAAAATCAAACAAAATTTTTTTCCGGTAATACTACAGGAATAAAAATGAGATAATTCTACCGAATGAGTATATCTTGATATATGGAGAATTTAAAGAAATTGATAAATCACCATGTATATCCTCTTGACAAGTCGCAATTGAAAATAGATTCATACATATTTCTGATGCAATAATATCGGATTCAGGGTAAACATAATTATTAACTTCTTTAATAATTAATAAGCTATTTTTCTGAACTCAGAACTAAAATGAAATAAAATAATAATAATGTAAAATTATATATTTGTATTTTTTACTAACTGACACCTTTAAAACACACTATCATAAAACAGTCCGCTAACTGGAATATCATTACATCAATTACCCCAATCCGTCGTCTGTGTCAATGTGTAAACGTACCTTCAGGTCGTAGGTTAATGCATGAGAGATACCTTAGGGTCGGTGCATTTTGTATGATATTCAGGAATTTTTCCTGGGCTCATGGTAATTTCAGCGGCCAAAGGACAAGGGTGAAAAATTTACATTTTCATTGTTGGAAGTTCTGGATTAATTAAATATTAGAATAGAGATGCTATTTTATTGCAGTTTTTTATCAGCAAATTCTTGGGTTTGTGAAGTTCAGTTCAAGAAAACTAATGAAAAACTAAAGAAATACACAGTGGTAAGACTGAACAAATGATGAAATCGGGAAAGAGGAGATAACTCCTATGGTTGTGACTTGAATACATGTATGTCGTCAACGAACAGGGGCGCGTTTACATGGAAATTTAGTGGATCAACTATGGGTTTTTTCCCTGTATATTTTCTATTCAATGTATCCTAGGGGTGTCGTTTTTCGGCGCATCTAAAAAGTCGGGATTATAAAAATACAGGAATATTAGAAAGTCAAACTAATCATAATGTACATACAACTATTCCAATGCGATGATTAAGTTAAGGGGTTATTCATACCTAGCTGACGACGAAATGATATATGAAAATAACCTTTCGGTTGCCGACGTCATCAATTTTTCGCGCACATGAGAATCTCCATTAAACACATAATAATACTGTATAATATATCTTTTGTTGT
The DNA here is from genome assembly GCA_004382745.1 of Argopecten irradians irradians. NCBI lineage: Eukaryota > Metazoa > Mollusca > Bivalvia > Pectinida > Pectinidae > Argopecten > Argopecten irradians. Next base: position 141,985 of record SAYR01005606.1, read on the forward strand.
CAAATGCGTGTACAGTAAAGAGTCAAGATAGTGAAATATATTTCAATTGTGTCACATTGCACAACTTTTCTCAGTATAATGCCCTAACGTCAGTAATATTACGGAGACTTGCTAGAGCCCCAAACAATTCGATCCTCGTACCGTTAGGTCTAGGCCCTATCCTCTGAAATTTTATTCGGATAGTCAGAAAGCTGCAGGTAGGATGTTATAACTTATTAAATGATCTTCAAAATTACTCTGTTATCATATCATGTAGTTTTTGTAGTATCTTACGTATCCGTTCGATATATATAATATAAAAACATGGGCCACTAAAAGGGATATCAAATTTAACCCTGCTAACCAGAGTCTGTTATATTTTTCCAGGAAAAATCTGTTAAAAAAATCATCCTGTTATACACCTTTATAATTAATCCTATTATTGAAAATACAAACACATACACACCTTGGTCTTTCACTTAGTGATGATGCTAAATGGAATCTACATATTTTCCAAACACATATGAGAAGCTTTTAAAAAGACTAAATATATTAAGATTGCTAAAGAACAAAATTGATAGGAAAATCACTATGTTATATCTTACATTAGACAAGTAATTGAATATTGCAGATATTGTTTGGGATACAATTATACACGAGTTCAAAAAGATCTATTAGAATCAATAACAACTAGAGGCTGCAAGATGAATAACAGGCCCACGTAAAGGCACATCTCATAATAAAGGTATACAAAGAATTAGGATGGGAAAACATTAGAATACAGAAGATATAAAACATAAAAGTCATTTTAATGTACCGAATATGAACAATGAAACACCAGATTATCTAAGAGATATTATTGAACCTTTTATACATGATGAAAAGAACACCCTCCCTATGGGTATTCCCTTCCGCACAAACGAGATTATTTTTATCTCGCTTAGTCGCACAGTAAGCTATTGAAAGTTTTTTCCCAACAATGTTCAATGAAATGATTAAGATGCTGATGAAATCCATAATATTGAATCATTCCACACAAATAAAAAAAATACCAAATTTCAACTGACATAAACTGATGGTTCAAATACAGGAGAGTACAAGATTGTAATTATACTGTAAATAGAAATATATTAACTCACGTGTCTAATTAAATAGCTCAATCAAAGAGATTTAAAGTTTGGATTTATTTGTGTAAATAAAACATTTATTATATCTGGTATATGAAGCCATGTAGATCATAAGTAATGGTAGTCTTATAAAATTATACATTATTGTTTATATGTACATTGTACCCATAATCCTTCATCCCTGGAGATCCAGCTTGATACAGCTAGCAACTAAACAATATCTGTGTACTATGGGCAGCCTAATGAGACTTATCCAAATTCCATTTTTGAAATTATCTCTCTGTTAATATGATTATCAATTCTTCTTCTTTTTCTTTTATTTAAAAATTATTATTATTTTACATACTCTCAAGTATAGTTTAGAATCATGTGATAATATTTGGTTTATTATATAAAAGGTGAAAATTAACTGTTAATTTATAGAGTTAAAATAAATAGGTAAAAAAAAATTATGTCGTTCCTCATCTAGGAGGTTACCTCCCCATATTTTCCATAAACCTTCACCATGTATTATATGTTTTATATATATTGTTTTTTTGTACCACTAATATCAGGAGAAGACTAGGGTAGGCGATGCTAATGTCTAATCCAATTTGACACCTAAACATCTTTTTGTTAATAAAATATTTTTGGAATTAAAATCGTATCCCATTCGATGGCAAACTGTTTAACCGTTACTCGACTTAAAAAGAAAAAAATCAAAATTCAAATGATATACAATTTACATGTACAGACATGTATAATTGTGCGTACAATTTTTAAAAGTTGGAACAAAAAACCCACTCTAGGAATGAGGCCTTCCAGAGTTATGCTTACCCGAGTACATAAAATCTGGTTGCAGAAAGTTTTCCATTTTGACAAATAAGGATGTGTATAATCATATAAATATTATACATTCTCACCAGTTATGAAATATTCATGGTTTTTCTCATTGTGCGTTGTTTCAAAAGTATGAGTGGAAGAAATATGACAATGTTGTTCAAGATGTATGTAATATTCCAAGGTGTATTATCCTTAATGAAACAACTAGTTCACAGATAATGTACATTTATAATCTAATTTCATGTGTTATACTCATTTCTATTGGTTAGATCTTTGAGGTTATTTTTCCATAGACCGAATGAAGTGTACGTCAAGTATATGACGTCATATATACCAAACGGTTTCGCGGGGAATTCTAAAGCGGGCACAGTCAAATATGACCATAATGAATTAATGGATAAGATATCACTGCGCTACAACTCACTTTGTTTATTGTAAAAAAAAATAAGTAAAATCACTGAATATTATGCCTATTAGTACCTGAGTGAGTTATCTGAATTAAATTCATAAGCATTATCTCAATGTTATTTTGGTTTTATGAAGTCATAAAGACAAAAAACGGACAGACATTGTTTTTTCAAATAGACGCTCCCGCTCCGTTCAACAGGGCTGTGGATAGGCCTCGCCTACTTCCGTTTACTTAAAACGTTTTGTGATGGATATTAGCGGATACGTTCTATAAAAAAAAAAATACAGGAAACAAAAAATCAGGATTCCTCGGAACATAGTGCTGTGTCGTCACGAAGATTCATATTCGGAGCACCGGTAACGTATACATAGTTTTTATGTGACCAGACTTTTAACGTTTTAAATCGAGGTACCCCTCTCAATCAAAGATGGCGGCCTGTCATCCTTTGTCTTTTTTTTATATATGATCGATACAAATTTTTTTTTTCAATAACTTTTTCTCGGCAATCGACTATGTACAATATATTTGTATTAAGTTTTTTCCTTAGTCAGAAAAATAACGGAATTTCGATTCATTAAATATTTCCAAACAAACTCATCAACAAATGATTCACACTGATATATAAAACTCAATGTCTTCATGGAAAAAAAATATTTACGAACAGTTAATGTGATCTGTACTAATCGAAATATAAAGTTTTTTTGTTCTCCACAAATGTCAAACGGTCTATTACCAAGTTCCATCTCGCTTTGAAAATCGCCGTTCTCGGTAAAAAGTTTTACTTTCTGATTTGCAAAGTCACCTACAACAATACGTCCACCAGCCAGGAGGACTACTCCACAGGAAGTACAGTCATTCGTATCGGTTGGACGTTTGATGTCAATCTTTCTTGTCATCTGCAACTGACGTTCGGATAATGCCCACCATATTACAGCAGTCGGTAGTGTCCTCTGTTGTTGATGGACGAGTATCTTCCCCAGGGTAAGACTGGTCGTTGTGTCCAATGTGAGTATGTCAGAATTATACTCGTGCCTCAGACTGGTAGACCTTGACGACTTCTCCAACTCCTGTATCAGTCCCTTACACGACTCGACCTCCGCCTTACCTCTCTGGAACAGACTGATCATCCCCACGGCGTCCTCCTTCAGGCCGGCATCCTGTGATGACGTCAGAGTCTTCTGCATACAGAACATCAGCCGTTTACACTTCTTCCCCGATATATCTTGGTTTTCCTTCTCCTCTTTGAATGATGCTGTCAGTTTGTCTGTCAGCTCTTTCTGAAGTACATCGAACCGCTCGTTAATCTTTGTACGTAGGTCTGTTAAACTTCCCAGTGCGGTGACTTGGTCTTCTGTCATGGACTTTAGCTGCTCCTCGACATCTTTTATCAGTATCTCCATTGAATTTACGCATTTTCGAAGTTTTTCAAGAAGATTTTCAATTTTCGTAGTCTGTATCTTGTCACGGAAATCGTCCGCTGATGTCACCGCCTCACATTTCCGATGATCGACGATGATACACTTGTGACATCCAAGGATCTTATGATCTTCACAGTAATACTTCAGTTTCTTCTTATGTTTACCACACCCAGTACCCGACATCTTTCGTCGAATGGTGGCTGATTGTTCCTTTCGGGCTCACAATCATCGTGAAACAGGTCATGGAACCCGACTTTACATGATTCACAGAAGCACGATTTGGTTTGCTCACACCAAAACTTCGCTGGAATGTTCATATCTCCTTTCTTCTCACAAGGCTTACACATGATCAGTGTTCTCGTATTTTGTAGAAGTTTGATCATTTCTGCCGCCAGATTGTCGGTAGGAAATTGTTCGGCCCAACGTTGTTTGTCTTCTGACTGGTTTAACGGCTCGGTGTCCCTACGACATACTGGACACGCCGACGCCATCTTACCTGACGATTCATTGATGATGTAGCTAGCGAGACACTCTTGGCAGAATGAATGAAGACAGGGGAGGGACTTGGGATGTCGGAGCTGTTCTAGACAGATAGGATATTCAAGCATCAGAGTGTCGAGAGATGGACTACCGAGGGCATTGTCTGATGTCTGGTCCTGAACAAATCCACCTTCCGCCATATTAAGTTGTTGTTTGGGTAACCTAAAACGAAACTTTATAAGTCAAAATAGTGATATGATATAGGATCTTGAACGAGGAGTTATTCAAACTTTAAAATCACAAGACTAATTTAATAAAATTTCGTGAACAACATGAACATATATTTTTTATCACAAGCACTGTAGAATCGAAATTATTTAGAAAATCAAAATATGCTGTGGAAATTTATCTGCGGAGGCAGCCATTTTTATCCTTATTGTTATTGGTGTATGCCTCTCAAACCGCTTACTGTAACATATGACACAGTGATACATACAAAACATTTCATGGGATAATTACATATATATTAATCCAATACGTACGCTTTCATTCAGAGAAATGTCTACAGTATCTTTGAGGCAAAACATTCAGCACGCGAAAGCAGGAACATTTTTGCATGTTCAAATTTATTGTGAAGCACATTTAAAATCAAATAAATCACGTTTTTGTTTTATGTTTATTGTGATATGCATCCAATCAAAATAACTCAAGAACATACGAAATGAAACAGATGGATGATCCCGGTGTTATAGGTTTTAATCTGCCATGGCACCATGATTAGTGGTCAAATATGTTTTAAGTTTTAAACATTACCAGAAATATCCCAAATCAAACATCTTAGTCTGTGTTTCCGGTAAATAAATTAAACACATACAATTATAAACCGACTCCTACACATGTGTATATATATGGACATCTTGTGTCACTATTACCCTCTTCTGTACCTGTTACCCTTTCTAATAAATATTAATACATATCATCTCAGAAATGTGCATGGTCTTTTTTATCTTATCTAAATTCCACGTCCGGTATTAGATTCACAAGATTTTTTTTTTTTTTTCAAAAATATTATTTTATTCAGTAATACATGTAAATAACAATACATTTCCCATTCGCAAATATCTAGGGCTCTCATTCAGTTTCCATACTTGTTATATTTTAGATCAAATTTATCTCACTCTTCTCTCTTACCTAATAACAGATTTATTAAGAATTTGCGCTTGCATACATTTCAATCATTCGTCTCATCCACTCAAAAAAATTATATGCAATGAAGTTAATTTAATTAATTTCCACAACAGTTTATAAATATATCAAGGGAGACAACTCTTACATAAAATAGTCAGAAGAGAGACTTTCATTCCGTTTCATTCTAATATTCCGGGAAAAAACAAACACATTTACTCATAAGGAACACCATATTCACCTTAACTTGCACCACTCTCTGCATCTTTTATACAGCTAAATTCAACATTCACACATAATAACAATACTTATTGTTACAGTAATGTTCACAAGATAATGATACTTTTAACTGTATTTAAACCAGTCACGACAAATTGGGAATGTCGAAAGTAAAAGATCGATGTTTTAAAAACCTCATACCAAATCACGTGTAGTGAAATATGACTAATTACCCAAATAATCAACCTAATCATAAGAAGATTGATTCTATGTCATAACGTTTTGAAACCCAGTTAGGTCACCCAGTACATTGTATCTTATCTGTAAATATATTTGTCTCAATGTTAAACCAATAAGAAACGAAAGTAACTTTAAATACCCTAACATCACGTTATATGAACGAATAATTGAAATAGGGTCTAATATTTATCTACTAAGATACAGCAGTTAAATGGTTTTCATTATGCAAATTAGTGCTTTCTCCTGAACTACCATTGTCTACTTTCGTTTTAGCTGATATAAGTACACCGTTGTCTTCGTGGTTCAAAATAACAATGCATTTTCCCGAATTTTATTCTGATACAAGGTTATAATATCCGTTGTTCTTTAACATATCGATATTAAATTATTACCTGACAGGTAGGCTGACTCCAAACAGCTTTCTGTGCTTACACAAAAGACCGCATTTTATCTGTTTATCTTCCTCGTGAAATCGTAACGCCCATCAGGACTATTATAATATTCAAAACAGATGGACTGAAATCAGGTCCGGATGTTATCTTCACTACATTGCAGACAATGGCCTACATTGTTACATAGTTTTACACTGAGAATTTTACATTTCAAGCTATCTATAGAGATGTTCTGACATGGTAAATTGTTATTCATACACAATTAGTTTTTTTTTCTAAAAATAATATGGATCCTCGGTATTCCAGGAGTTGCTATTGCTTTCCTTGTATCCGCCCCTGGAATATGTCATAGCAAAAAACTGACCATTCACAGGCCTGCAGAGACTTCCTTTGAATATTACAGAGACAGCGACGCCAAACTTCATAGTCACACTGTCAACCACAGTGTACCATTATTCAACTCTTTCTATGGAAAAAAAAAAAAAAAAAAAAAAAAAAAACTTACTACAATATACATGTCTCATCTGTGATCGAATACAGAACATTCACTGTTGCTATGGCATATTGCAGAGATGGATATCACGACAGTGATAGTAACCCCTGGAAGGTCGAGGGTTTTAATTTTAATTTAAGTTTAAATTGTTATTGAAAATAACTTAAAATATATGTCTAATTATAAAAATAAGGTAACTTTGTCATTATTTTATATATAACAATTAAGTGAAAAGATCGAATAAACTTCTGTATCACCAAAAATCAAAACAATTTTTTATCGGTAATACTACAGGAATAAAAATGAGATAATTCTACCGAATGAGTATATCTTGATATATGGAGAATTTAAAGAATTGATAAATCACCATGTATATCCTCTTGACAATCGCAATTGAAAAATAGATCATACATATTTCTGATGCAATAATATCGGATTCAGGGGTAAACATAATTATTAACTTCTTTAATAATTATATAAGCTATTTTTTCTGAACTCAGAACTAAAATGAAATAAAATATAATAATGTAAATTTATATTTGTATTTTTTACTAACTGACACCTTTAAACACACGTATCATAAACAGTCCGCTAACTGGAATATCATTACATCATTACCCCAATCCGTCGTCTGTGTCAATGTGTAAACGTACCCAGGTCGTAGGTTAATGCATGAAGATACCTTAGGGTCGGTGCATTTTGTATGATATTCAGAATTTTTCCTGGGCTCATGGTAATTTCAGCGGCCAAAGGACAAGGGTGAAAATTTACATTTTCATTGTTGAAGTTCTGATTAATTAAATATTAGAATAGAGATGCTATTTATTGCAGTTTTTTATCAGCAAATCTTGGGTTTGTGAAGTTCAGTTCAGAAAACTAATGAAAAACTAAAAAGAAATACACAGTGGTAGACTGAACAAATGATGAAATCGGGAAAGAGGAGATAACTCCTACATGCTTGTGACTTGATACATGTATGTCGTCAACGACAGGGGCGCGTTTACATGGAATTTAGTGGATCAACTATGTGTTTTTCCCTGTATATTCTATTCAATGTATCCTAGGGGTGTCGTTTTTCGCGCATCTAAAAAGTCGGGATTATAAAAATACAGGAATATTAGAAAGTCAAACTAATCATAATGTACATACAACTATCCAATGCTGATGATTAAGTTAAGGGGTTATTCATACCTAGCTGACGACGAAAATGATATATGAAAATACCTTTCGGTTGCCGACGTCATCATTTTTCGCGCACATGAGAATCTCCATTAAACATATATATACTGTATAAATATCTTTTGTTTGTCAAATGCGTGTACAGTAAAAGGTCAAGATAGTGAAATATATTTCAATTGTGTCACATTGCACACTTTTCTCAGTATAATGCCCTAACGTCAGTATATACGGAGACTTGCTAGAGCCCCAAACAATTCGATCATCGTACCGTTAGGTCTAGGCCTATCCTCTGAAATTTTATTCGGATAGATCAGAAAGCTGCAGGTAGGATGTTATAACTTATTAAATGATCTTCAAAATTACTCTGTTATCATATCATGTATTTTTGTAGTATCTTACGTATCCGTTCGATATATATAATATAAAAACATGGGCCACTAAAAGGGATATCAAATTTAACCCTGCTAACACAGAGTCTGTTATATTTTCCAGGAAAACTGTTAAAAATCATCCTGTTATACACCTTTATAATAATCCTATTACTGAAAATACAACACATACACACCTTGGTCTTTCACTTAGTGATGGTGCTAAATGGAATCTACATATTTCAAACACATATGAGAAAGCTTTTAAAAGACTAAATATATTAAGATTGCTAAAGAACAAAATTGATAGGAAATCACTATGTATATATCTTACATTAGACCAGTAATTGAATATGCAGATATTGTTTGGGATAATTATACACGAGTTCAAAAAGATCTATTAGAATCAATACAACTAGAGGCTGCAAGATGAATAACAGGCCCACGTAAAGGCACATCTCATAATAAAGTATACAAAGAATTAGGATGGGAAACATTAGAATACAGATGATATAAACATAAAGTCATTTTAATGTATCGAATAATGAACAATGAAACACCAGATTATCTAAGAGATATTATTGAACCTTTTATACATGATGAGACACTCTATAGGTATTCCCTTCGCACAAACAGATTATTTTATCCTCGCTTAGTCGCACAGTAAGCTATTTTGAAAGTTTTTTTCCAACAATGTTCAATGAAATGATTAAGATAGCTGATGAAATCCATAATATTGAATCATCCACACAAATAAAAATAACCAAATTTCAACTAACATAACTGATGTGTTCAAATACAGGGATGTACAGATTGTAATTATACTGAAAATAGAAATATATTAACTCACGTGTCTAATTA
>SAYR01005606.1:151234-182825 GCA_004382745.1 Argopecten irradians irradians
TAAAACATTTATTATTCTGGTATATGAAGCCATGTAGATCATAGTAATGGTAAGTCTTATAAAATTATACATTATTGTTTATATGTACATGTACCCATAATCCTTCATCCCTGGAGATCCAGCTTGATACAGCTAGCAACTAACAATATCTGTGTACTATGGGCAGCCTAATGAGACTTATCCAAATTCATTTTTGAATTATCTCTCTGTTAATATGATTATCATTCTTCTTCTTTTCTTTTATTTTTAAAAATATTATTATTTTACATACTCTCAAGTATAGTTAGAATCATGTGATAATATTTGGTTATTATATAAAAAATGAAAATTAACTGTTAATTTATAGAGTTAAAATAAATAGGATAAAAAATTATGTCGTTCCTCATCTAGGAGTTACCTCCCCATATTTTCATAAACCTCACCATGTATATATGTTTTATATAATTGTTTGTTTGTACCACTAATATCAGGAGAAGACTAGGGTAGGCGATGCCTAATGTCTAATCCAATTGACACTAACATCTTTTTGTTAATAAAATATTTGGAAATTAAAATCGTATCCATTCGATGGCAAACTGTTAACCGTTACTCGACTTAAAAAGAAAAAATCAAATTCAAATGATATACAATTTACATGTACAGACATGTATACATGTGCGTACAATTTTTAAAAGTTGGACAAAAAACCCACTCTAGGAATGAGGCCTTCCAGAGTTATGCTTACCCGAGTACATAAAATCTGGTTGCAGAAAGTTTTCCATTTTGACAAATAAGGATGTGTATAATCATATAAATATTATACATTCTCACCAGTTATGAAATATTCATGGTTTTCTCATTGTGCGTTGTTTCAAAAGATAATGTAGGAAGAAATATGACAATGTATGTTCAAATTATGTAATATTCCAAGGTGTATTATCCTTAATGAAACAACTAGTTCACAGATAATGTACATTTATAATCTAATTTCATGTGTTATACTCATTTCTATTGGTTAGATCTTTGAGGTTTATTTTTCCATGACCGAATGAAGTGTACGTCAAGTATTATGACGTCATATATACCAAACGGTTTCGCGGGGAATTCTAAAAGCGGCACAGTCAATATGACCATAATGAATTAATGGATAAGATATCACTGCGCTACAACTCACTTTGTTTTATTGTAAAAAAAAATAAGTAAAATCACTGAAATTTATGCCTAATTAGTACCTGAGTGAGTTATCTGAATTAAATTATAAGCATTATTCTCAATGTATTTTGGTTTTATGAAGTCATAGACAAAAAACGGACAGACATTGTTTTTCATAGACGCTCCGCTCCGTTCACAGGCTGTGGATAGCCTCGCCTACTTCCGTTTTACTTAAACCGTTTTGTGATGGATATTAGCGGATACGTTCTATAAAATAAAAATACAGGAAACAAAAATCAGGATTCTCGGAACATAGTGACTGTGTCGTCACGAAGATTCATATTCGGGCACGGTAACGTATACATAGTTTTTATGTGACCGACTTTTAACGTTTTAATCGAGGTACCCCTCTCAATCAAAGATGGCGGCTGTCATCCTTTGTCTTTTTTTATATATGATCGATACAAATTTTTTTTCATAACTTTTTCTCGCAATCGACTATGTACAATATATTTGTATTAAGTTTTTTTCCTAGTCAGAAATAACGGGATTCGATTCATAAATAATTTCCAAACACAACTCATCAACATGATTTCACACTGATATATAAAAACTCAATGTCTTCATGGAAAAAAATATTTACGAACAGTTTATGTGACTACGTACTAATCGAAATATAAAGTTTTTTTTCTCTAAACAAACTGAAACAAATGTACAAAGTTCGTTGTTCTGAATGACGCACTTGAAGTGATCACTACCTTATCTCCCACACAGAAATCGCCCCTGGTAGTTCTATTCCATCTGATGACGTCAGCAGTTCCCTGACGTTGGTTTCCGTCCCCAGACATCTGTATGACTTTGTGGGAGGACCCCCCACAAACATACACGTTACCCTCCCTGTCTACGTCTATACCAGCTGTACCCTTCACGGACCCCGACCTTCAGTACATCTGTGTGTGTCCTGTCAGACAGTCGGTGACGGCTACAGCGTCAGGGTCAGAGGTTCAAGATGCTGGCAAAGACACGTCCATTCTTTGATCACTGGCGAGATGTAGACATCTAGATTCAATGTTATGGAGCATTGTAGCTTCACCTCCGTTCTGTGGTAGCAACTTGTAAAGTGATGTTAATGTACCAAACAACCAACGTGTGTTATTGTAATGTGACACCAAGACAGTTCTCAGTTTGAATTTAATTTTAGATGGACGGTCAAAAAATCTTCGTTTTCCGTAAATAGTTTCACTTTTTGATTTGCATTGTCTCCTACAACAATACGTACACCAGACAGGAGGACTACTCCATACAGAGCACAGTCTTTCTCGTCAGTGGAACTTTGATGTTGATCTTTCTGGTCATCTTCAACTGACGTTCGGATAATGCCGCAGTATTTGGTAATTGTTGTGTTGTTGATGGACAAGTATCGTCCCAAGGGTAAGACTGGTCTTTGTGTCCAATGTGAGTATGTCAGGGTTATACTCGTGTCTCAGACTGGTAGACCTTGACGACTTCTCCAACTCCTGTATCAGTGCCTTACACGACTCGACCTCCGCCTGACCTCTCTGGAACAGACTGATCGTTCCCACGGTGTCCTCCTTTAGATCGGTATCCTGTGATGACGTCAGGGTCTTTTGCATAGCAAACATCAGCCGTTCACACTTCCTCCTCGATATATCTAGGTTTTCCTTCTCCTCTTTGAATGATGCTGTCAGTTTGTCTGTCAGCTCTTTCTAAAATACATCAAACCGCTCGTTAACCTTTGTACATAGATCTGTTAAACTTTCAATGCTGTGTTTGGTCTTCTGTTATGAACTTGAGCTGCCCTCGACATCTTTTATCAGTATTCTCCATGGAATTTACGCATTTCCGAAAGTTCTCCAAGAAGATCCTCAAATTTTCGTGGTTTGTATCCTGTCCCGGAAATCGTCTGCTGATGTCACCGCCTCACATTTCCGATGATCGACGATGATACACTTGTGACATCCAAGGATCTGATGATCTTCACAGTAATACTTCCAGTTTCTCCTGATGTTTACCACACCCAGTAGCCGACATCTTTCGTCGAATGGTGGCTGATTTGTTTCTTTCGTGATGTTCTCGGGCTCACAAATCATCGTGAAACAGGTCATGGAACCCGACTTACTGATTCACAGAAGCACGATTTGGTTTGCCACACCAAAACTTCGCTGGAATGTTCAATCTCCTTTCTTCTCACAAGGCTTACACATGATCAGTGTTCTCGTATTTTGTAAGAAGTTGATCATTTCTTGCCGCCAGATTGTCGGTAGGAAATTGTTCGGCCCAACGTTGTTTGTCTTCTGACTGGTTTAAACGGCTCGGTGTCCCTACGACATACTGGACACGAGAAAGAAAGACGCTGACGCCATCTTACCTGACGATTCATTTGACGATGTAGCTAGCGATACACTCTTGACAGATGAATGAAGACAGGGGAGGGACTTGGGATGTCGGAGACTGTTCCAGACAGATAGGACATTCAAGCATCAGAATGTCGAGAGATTGACTACCGAGGACATTGTCTGATGTCTGGTCCTGAACAAATCCACCTTCCGCCATGGTAATGTGGCGTTTACCAATCCTTAAAACAAAAACAAAAAACAATAAATATACAAATTAAAAAGCGCAACAAAATCTTTGTCTGTCTTGAACTTTAGAGATGAATGAAAAGTGTCAAAAGCGCCATTGGATTCCCCAACATATCACTAAAGAGAATGTTAGAAATAAAATCACCGGGTTTTACGCTCGAACACGCTATATACATAATTTATGGGAAACACTAGTTTAGATAGAAGAATCTTTTTGAGAAGTAGCTGATAAAATATGTTGTGTTCAAATTTCGTGAAAAATCAAGGAAGAGTATAATAATTCGTCAATACGTAGAAACAAAAGTAATTTTTTTATTTGCTGTACTTATATCCTCTATTTCGCACACAGTACATGACAGGTAAATAAAATCATTATAATTTTAAAAAAATGTCGATATTAAACGATAGACAAAGCTGAAACAGTGATTTAGTGCATGTAATCATTACATTAATTGATTGGTTATTGTAAATGTGCTGTTATAACTATTTTATTTCATTTACGCAGAAGTGGACTTGTAAATTATATTGAATTACTCCCAGTACAAGACCGTGTCAAAATACATATATCTTTGCTGATTTTTTTATTACCGTTACATGTTATTAAATTGTCAAAAAGAACCGCTAACTAAAACTCAATCAATTTTATGAGACTATATATCTTATGCGATGAACAAGTTTTCTTGATCTTCAAATAGTCAAAGAACTAAACAATATTAACGCTGACGAACTGATTTTATTTGCAATCTAAATCAAGGATATGGGTATCAAACATATTCAATCCCTAAAAAAATGAAGAAAAACAATCGTCCAAAAACGCGATACTCCGAGTTTTGATTCAATATTCATCAAACATGCGTACACTTAACTGTTTAATGATTAAACAAATCAAAGATCAATTGTTCCAGTCTGCTGGATCTTTGAGAAGTTTCATGCTTGTGACTGATATTGTATTAGAACTACAACGGACTGGAGTAGATCTACAGCACCATGCCGAAAGTAAGCCAATTATGTATAATCCCTGAATATTCTATTCTATATAACTAATACAGTTACTTTTGAATTTCTTCTGAATTTCCCCGGTCTCGATCATCAATAAATGTATAATGAATATAAGATTGTTTTATACCACTCTGTCACAACATTATCATATGTAGCAAATAGACAGGAAACAACTATTCATAACTAAAACAATTTGTTACAGTATGGTATTCATTTATTAAAGATCAGATATAACACTATTTTAAGAATCAACAATGTCATGCTATCATGCTATGCGGCCAAGATCCCCATCAAATTGGATGACGGAAGTCAAAAACGGACTTTTACCTAAGTTACATATAATAACTGAAAAAAGTGAGTATAAGTTGGCCCTTTTTGTTTCGAGAAATTTGGATCCAATTTTAAAATGGGTATCTAAAATAGCACATCGCTCCCATATACTCAAATGTGGTCAATACTCTATGACCAAATAATGACAGAAGCTTAGGTATTCTAGGATTAAAAGAGCTCTGGGATGAAGAAAAGAGATAATATTTCTCCGAGATTATCTCTTTTCCAATAAGTTGAAAATAAAATTATTAGCTTTAAAAGTAATTTATTGTGATGCAGTTAAACAGAGGTGATTTGATTAGATATAAGTATGCATTATACCTATAATAACCATAATTGATAAGGTCACGAACAGGTTGACAAAAAAAAATAATAATTCGTTTATTTCCCCTTTTCCACCAAATTCATGATAAAATGTCTTTGTGTCACTACTGGTTTTGTTTGTACTGATGAAAAGCTTAAAATCAATACCATTAATAAAATATAAATATCGCAATGCTGCACAAATGTGTCAGAAACAATCTGGTGGTATGAAGGTCCTAAATGATGATGGATTGACTGAGATATCTACGTGTGTACGTGTTATGATAGACTTCACTAAATTATAAATTATCATCGTTTTGTTTTTTACTTAAATGAACTTTAATTAAAAACTATTTCGCACTAAATTACAAAATGGACTGAATACGAATACTCCAATTTATAAACGATACTGAAAATTCATTTCTAAATTATATCATATAGGTAATTCTTAACATCTTGAACTATTAGAAATAACTCATTAAGTAACAGATTACAAATATAAGTGCTCAAAGTTGCAAATAATTGGCGTTTTCAAGAGAAGCTTCGATATTTATCACACCTTTTCCTATCCTCCTCACCAATAATGGAATTGTACAGTCAATTTTTGCGGTTTTCATAAATTCATGTACAGCACCTGTAAACCTGGAATACTTACCTTTGTCATTTTTCATACTGTTCGTAAATGTTCATAACATTTTTTCATGCTTGTCATTTGTAAATAACTAATATCACAATGCAATTGCTAAAAATATCCCGGATGATAGGTGTGAAAAAATTCCACTTCTATATGTTTATCCATCGATCAATACATATACTTTACTGCTTTGTTACTGCTTTGTTGCCGATAAAATGTAACAGCACTATGTATATTACTTGTAATGTAAGATTTCCAACAGGATTAGTATCATGATTAATTCGCAAAGTCAACTTCACTATTACCGTGTAGATATCAACACAACACAAAATTACACAGCGAGTACAGACTGCATATTAATATTCCCTCAATGTTTTCATGTTCAAACAGTATACAAGTACAGTTTGTATGACTTTGTTTTCCTTTAAACAAGCTGAAACAAATGAACAAAGTTATGTTGTTCTGATTTATTTGTGATCACTACTTTATCTTCACACACAGAAATCGCCCTCGGTCGTTCTATTCCATCTGATGACGTCAGCAGTTCCCTGACGTTGGTTCCGTCCCCAGACATCTGTATGACGTTGTGGGGGTCCCGTCCACAAACATACACGTTACCCTCCCGGTCTACGTCTATACCTGTCGTGTACTTCACGACCCCGACCTTCAGTACATCTGTGTGTGTCCCGTCAGACAGTCGGATGACGGCTGCAGCGTCAGGGTCAGAGGTGTAGATGCTGGCAAAGACACGTCCATTCCTCTGATCACTGGCGAGATGCAGACATTTAGATTCAATTTTATGGAGCATTGTAGGTTTACCTCCGTTTTGTGGTACACAGTAAAGTGATGTTGATGTACCAACAAAAAACATGTTGTTATTGTATGTGACACCAAGACAGTTTTTTTTAATGTGTTGAATTTTAACTTTAGATAGAACGGTCAAGGTTAAATCCGTTACATTGACTGTACATAGGGTTTTAACTTTGTCTAATGTCACTGCCACAGTGTTATCATCAATACGGCAAAGGTCACAAAATTCTTCACTTATTTCTATGTCACATTTAAAATCGCCGTTTTCCGTAAATAATTTCACTTTGTGATTTGCATTGTCTCCTACAACAATACGTCCACCAGACAGGAGGACTACTCCATACACAGCACAGTCTTTCTCGTCAGTGGGAACTTTTATGTTGATCTTTCTGGTTATCTTCAACTGACGTTCGGACAATGCCGCAGTATTTGGTAGTGTCCTCTGTTGTTGATGGACGAGTATCTTCCCCAGGGTAAGACTTGTCTTTGTGTCCAATGTGAGTATGTCAGATTTATACTCGTGCCTCAGACTGGTAGACCTTGACGACTTCTCCAACTCCTGTATCAGTCCCTTACACGACTCGACCTCCGCCTGACCTCTCAGGAACAGACTGATCGTTCCCACGGTGTCCTCCTTCAGAGCGGCATCCTGTGATGACGTCAGTGTCTTCTGCATAGCAAACATCAGCCGTTCACACTTCTTCCTCGATATATCTAGGTTTTCCTTCTCCTCTTTGAATGATGCTGTGAGTTTGTCTGTCAGCTCTTTCTGAAGTACATCAAACCGCTCGTTAATCTTTGTACGTAAGTCTATTAAACTTTCTAGTGCTGTGACTTAGTCTTCTGTCATGGACTGTAGCTGTTCCTCGACATCTTTTATCAATATCTCCATGGAATTTACGTATTTTCGAAGTTCAGTAAAAAGATCCTCAATTTTCGTGGTTTGTATCTTGTCCCGGAAATCGTCTGCTGATGTCACCGCCTCACATTTCCGATGATCGACGATAATACACTTGTGACATCCAAGGATCTGATGATCCTCACAGTAATACTCCAGTTTCTCCTGATGTTTACCACACCCAGTAGCCGACATCTTCCGTCGAATGGTGGCTGATTTATTTGCTTGCGTTATATTCTCGGGCTCACAATCATCGTGAATCAAGTCATGGAAGCCGACTTTACAGGATTCGCAGAAGTAAAATTTGGTTTGCTCGCACCAAAACTTTGCCGGAATGTTCACGTTTCCTTTCTTCTCACAAGGTTTACACATGATCAGCGCGCTTGTATTTTGTAAATGTTGGATCATCTCTATCGCCAGATTGTTGGTAGGAAATTGTTCGGCCCAGCGTTGTTTGTCTTCTGACTGGTTTATCGGCTCGGTGTCCCTACGACATACTGGACACGAGAAAGAAGACGCTGACGCCATCTTACCTGACGATTCATTGACGATGTAGCTAGCGATACACTCTTGACAGAATGAATGAAGACAGGGGAGGGACTTGGGATGTCGGAACTGTTCCAGACAGATAGGACATTCAAGCATCAGAATGTCGAGAGATTGACTACCGAGGACATTGTCTGATGTCTGGTCCTGAACAAATCCACCTTCCGCCATGGTAATGTGGCGTTTACCAATCCTTAAAACAAAAACAAAAACAATAATATACAAATTAAAAAGCGCAACAAAATCTTTGTCTGTCTTGAACTTTAGAGATGAATGAAAAGTGTCAAAAGCGCCCCTTTGGATTCCCCAACATATCACTAAAGAGAATGTTTAGAAATAAAATCACCGGGTTTACGCTCCGAACACGCTATATACATAATTTATGGGAAACACTAGTTTAGATAGAAGAAATCTTTTTGAGAAGTAGGCATGATAAATATGTTGTGTTCAAATTTCGTGAAAAATCAAGGAAGAGTATAATAATTCGTCAATACGTAGAAACAAAAGTAATTTTTTTATTGTGCTGTACTTTATCCTCTATTTCGCACACAGTACAGACAGGTAAATAAAATCATTATAATTTTAAAAAATGTCGATATAAACGATAGACAAAGCTAAAACTGGATTTAGTGCATGTAATCATTACATTAATTGATTGGTTATTGTAAATGTGGCTGTTATAACTATTTTATCTCAATTACGCAGGTGGACTTGTAAAATTATATTTGATATTACTCCATACAGACCGTGTCAAAATACATATATCTTTGCTGATTTTTTTATTACGTTACATGATTATTAAAATTGTCAAAAAGACCGCTAAAACTCAATCAATTTTTTATTGAGATATATATCTTATGCGATGAACAAGTTTCTTGATTTCAATAGTCCAAAGAACTAAAACATTTAACCGCTGACGAACTGATTTTAGTTTGCAATCTAATCAGAATAAGGTAACTCAACATATCATCCGAAAAAATGAAGAAAAACAATCGTCAAAAACGCGATACTCCGAGTTTGATTTCAATATTTCATCAAACATGGTACACTTAACTGTTTAATGATTAAACAAATCAAGATCAATTGTTCAGTCTGCTGATCTTGAGAAGGTTGGTATTAAATATGGTTTATCAATCAATCATTTCACAACTCGAAACAAAGATAGCACTATAAAATGACAAGGGTTCAGCTATCACAAAGAGCCACAACATGAACATACTACAGTCTGCTAAACACGCCTACATGCACGTCACACACGCAACATTCCTATTACACGGGAGGCCGTCTTTAAGGTTCCCGGATGTTAATAGGACGTAAATCAAATCAACCAAGAAACCAACCAACAAATCGAAGACGATCCATCGCTGAGCAGACATTTAGGAACATTTTGGAGGTATGTCACCGCTCATTTGTGTGAAAGTTGGATGCACAAATATTTCAGGGACTCTAAATATATATTTTTGATTTACAGAAAGGGGTTACATATTTTAACATTATGGCCATTGAGCAATCCTACATTTGTTTATATGACTTTCTAGTAGAAGAATTAATGATTTTCAAATTATATTTCTCCTTAATTGTTCATTATTTTGAAAGTGGAGTTTCATTGTCTTTACAAATCTGTAGATTGATAAAACTATATTACTATTTAACATCGATTGCATAATTTTCTAGTCATTTTAAAGTGAATATAAGATATGGCTATAAGGGTCGGGATATTTGGGCTCATTTATGGAATACATATTGCATATGTCTTATTTACACACATTTTTATTTAGCCACATGTGTAAATAGTAGAAAATAATCGTAGCCTCGTGAGTAATTTAAAAGTAAATACATAAACATCATTTTATAGTTGATTCATTCCATGAGGCACTTCATTAGCAAAAGGGGGAAAATACATTAAACCAGTGCATATATGGACGGCATAGATTGTCGGAAACAAATGTAATTTGACAAATATCGAATTTCGAGCATCGTCTGTCCATATTATGCGCGAAATAACACCAATCTATATGAATAGATGTGTTAAACCAAGCGTCTTTGTCACCCAAATGTTAAATGTATCAATATTTGTTAATAACATAATCTCAATACTAATAGTTCATTACTGTGTGTCATTTCTAAACCGCTACGATTGTCTACTTTCATTTTAAATTATATTAAGATACCAGTATAGAATTAATGTACCTGGCGTACTATGCTTTCCGGTCGGGTACGGAATGGTCCCTATATATGGGTGCATTTGATTAGTTAACATCCATATAATGGCGGTCACGTCACCACAATCTATTCGGTGGTCCCACTTAAATGTCTCGCAGATATTATTTGGCGGCTACCACATATCTAAATGACGACCACCTTATATCTAATTGACGACCGCAAGATAATCATATATTTCGACCGGCAAATAACATAAATTGTATTTTCGTTTTCCTGTATAATATGTTCCTATGTAAGCTTAATCCGGTTCCGTGGGTTTCCCAATGGGTATCAGTGTTAACCCAGTAGAAAACGAAAGTAAACACCAAGAAGTCATCCAGATATTATATGAATCAATATTTCAAATGTGTACCAATATTTAATTAATGAAATATTATCCGTATAGATATATTTACAACTAATGTTATTTCAGCACAGTTACAATTGTCTACTTCCGTTTTAAACAGATTACTGTACGGAGTTAAATCAAACCACATTATTTCCCAATTGTTAGAGGTGTTGTCACTTTATAATAATGGTACATATACCTTTTTATGTTAAATGTCAATATAAAACCAATATATCACGGGATTACTTACTTTAAGTAGCAGTTTTCATATAAACATCGTCATGGTTGTTCCCCTTGTCCACTACACACGCCTTATTTCGAAGAAAAACGATTATAATATACAAACACGGTCATAATTTATTCCGGATCGAAATATTTACTCTCTAATTTTGCATTCCCCGAACTCTTCGAGTTAACAGCTAAATACTATAGCACGTTAATAACAAGAGGGGTACATGTGAAATTACATGAATGAAGATTAATTACATGTAGAGCCTAATTACTATAGTTTGATATTATAAACATGATCTGTAATACACGGTCCTTTCCTTCATGTTTTCTTTTAATATTCCTATATCGCTTTTATTTAAATGCAACCAAGTGAAATTCTCCCTCCTTGAGATATCAATAGAGTGTAGAGGTCGATACGTTGTTAAAATAGTAGATATTGTTAAACAATGGTTGTTTTGTGTTATTTCCATGAATATTTTGAGTGTGTAATCCGGTAAACTTGTCATAGTGTCCGTGAAACTCAACCAGTGACGAAGAGACAGTAATAGAACTCACTTCTAATACCCATTCTTGTATTGCTGAAACAAATGATGAATACATTTTTTTTATTTTCGGATTTTTATTAATATGCAAATTTTGGAATAAAAAAAATATTTTAATTCTTTAACATCACATATTTTAATTCTTAGCACCTGACACCCGCATGATAAGCAGCATTAAGCAAAAGCGCATTGCATGTGGTGATTTGTAAATCAATAAGCCTATAAAGAATCTATAAGACATTATTTTTTTTTTACTTTTTTTCTATCGATTTTTCCTTTCGATTCATGGACAACCGTATTGAAACAGTGAGAATATCTGCCCATGTTATACATAGTTATCAAACCCTGTCCATTTTACAATTGATAACATTTTGCTACAATACAATGATGAATTTCGGTATATATAGTAAACATTAGAAAGACATTGTTTATCTGTGACCTCAGAAGTATACGACACGATTGGAGTACCCGGAGAAAAACCACCGACTGGTGGAAAGTACCTGGCAACTGCCCCAAATGGGATTCAAATTCGCAACACAGAGGTGGGTGACTTGTGGTAATATGGCGGGACATCTTAACCATTCGGCCACCGCGACACAGAGGTGGGCGACCTGTGGTAATATGTCGGGACATCTTAACCACTCGGCCACCGCGACACAGAGGTGGGGAACTTGTGGTAATATGTCGGGACATCTAAACCACTCGGCCACCACGACACAGAGGTGGGGGACTTGTTGTAATATGTAGGGACATCTTAACCACTTGGCCACCGCGGCACAGAGGTGGGGGACTTGTTGTAATATGTAGGGACATCTTAACCACTCGGCCACCGCGACACAGAGGTGGGGAACTTGTGGTAATATGTAGGGACATCTTAACCACTTGGCC
This sequence comes from Argopecten irradians irradians, assembly GCA_004382745.1. Taxonomy (NCBI): domain Eukaryota; kingdom Metazoa; phylum Mollusca; class Bivalvia; order Pectinida; family Pectinidae; genus Argopecten; species Argopecten irradians. The sequence continues at coordinate 163,701 of SAYR01005606.1, forward strand.
ACCGCGACCCCTGTGATATGTGATCAAATACTAAATATGATGTTTACCGATAACAAATTATGAAAATAGCTAACATTGTCATTACTTTATATATAACAATAAAGTAAAAAGATCAAATACTATTACTTCTAGAAATCAAAACAATTCTTCATCGATAATACCACAGGAATGAAAGTGCGATAATTCTACATTACTGAGCATATCTTGATATATGGAGAGATCAAAGAATTGACAAATCTACGTTAATCCAGATCTGTAATGTGACGATAAAAATTAGGGGACACCCGGGTTCGAACCAGGGACCTCTCGATCTGCAGTCGAATGCTCTACCACTGAGCTATATCCCCTTAACATCGTTATTGGAAAACAGATTATATATATTTCTGATGCAATAATATCGGATTCATGGGTCAACATAATTACTAACTTCTTCCATAATTATATAAGCTATTTTTAAACGTCAGCACTAAAATAAAATAAGACATAATAATGTATATTTATATTTGTATTGTTTACTAGCTGACACCCTTAAACACACGTATATAGACCGTCAATCAACTGAGTAACATCATTATAAACCGTCCGCTAACTGGAATATCATTACATCATTACCCCAATCAGTTGTCTGTGTCAATGTGTAAACGTACCCAGGTCGTAGGTTTACGTCTGTAAACAAAATCCTAGTCGTTTGTTTACAGTAAGTATACGTATACCTGCGTATACGTATACCTGTCGTCTGCTGACGAGGCATAGTATTATCTATAAATAAACCTGACTATGACGTCAGAAATCGTACACCAGTCGTTTTACTATCATGTTGTAAATATAGCCGGGATTGTCTGTGGACAGACACGGGGAGACAGGAGGACACCGAGTTTATGTTTTTGTTTTTATGAGATTTTGAAATGAAAAAAGTTTTGGCTTGATTTTCTTATCTTGGAAGTGTATAATTAATTGTTTGGGCTTTTGTTGGGGATCTTAATATCAAAAACCTGTTATATGTATGTTTATCAAAAATGATCATTCTTCTTCATTTCAACCACTCAGTTTTGTCTATTCATTAATATATGGTAATTTTAAAATAACATGTTAAAGGTTATTATTTTCCAAAGTTAGAATACTTTCATAAATTCTGTATCTTAATAAAATAAGAACCATATATTTCTGTCTAACATCTTGTTGTTTTTAAAGGTGATAAAAACAGAAGGGACATGGAAAATAAGATAATACGCTAGAAACATTTGTATGTCCTATTAAAACATATATCAGTTTGATATTTGCTTATATTTTGTCTCTAAATAGTAAAATTAATGAAATCAATCTTCACATCTTTTTGACGACAGATTTTTTTCTATGACTTACCTCCCTTGAGTTCCGATGAGTTGTGACGTCATCTGAGACAATCAACTAGCGGAAGCCGGTGTGCCGATCGCGGAACTGTCAACATGCATGTGGATTTTAGCCACAGGTCTTAGGTCTTACACACGGAGAAAAATATGTTATATTCCGACTTATTGGGTAGCATGTTTATCCCCTACACAATGACACATTATTGACGTCATAACCTATAAAATGACGTCACATAAGGTCATTTTTCACGAATGAATAAGTATTACTTTCCCATTCAGTCCACCCTGGAGTAATACAACTGTGCATGTATGTAATTTATAGTTTACACATAAAATTAACCGGGGAGTTTTGATATACATACTGGTAGGCCATGAGCTAGGAGGGTCCCACATGCACACCCCCCCCCCCCCCAAACCTCCGAACCAATATTTTTCTGAACCCTTATGACCCACTGATCACAAATCCAAATGTTACCATTGCATGAGTTGGGATGTACTTCCGGTTATGACGTCATCAAGATGGCCGCCATCTCGAATTTCACTAAAAATTGAAAAATAGTCATAACATTAACATTTTTCGACCGAAGTAGACAAATTAGGTATCAAAATGACCACAATAGAACAACAAATACATATAATACAAAAAATCCAATATATGTAGTGATTTCTACGCAGGAAATGAAAACATCGGATTTAAAGCTCAAAAATTTTTCATATTTTGTTTGACGCAGCAAAAATGTTTCCCAACAACAATCTATTATTTCTAATAAGTTTTTTGACATTTTATCAATCAGTTTAAACAACAACAACATCAAAAACCAATGTTAACATGGTATAGGTTCCGGTTATGACGTCATCAAGATGGCCACCATCTCGAATTTCACTAAAAAATGAAGAATAGTCATAACACTAATATTTTTCAACTAAAGTAGACAAATGTGGTATCAAAATGACCACAATAGAACGACAAATACATATCAGGACCAAATAATCCAATGTAGTGATTTGTACGGAAGAGATAAAAAAAATAAGCTTTTAAGCTCAAAAATGGTGATTTTTCAGCAAATTTTTCATACTTCGCCTGAGGCAGCAGAAATGTTTCCCAACAACAAATTGTTACTCGTAATCAGTTATTTAAACTCCTATCAAACAGTAAAAACAAAAACAACAACAAAAATATATAGAAATGCAAAAAAAGAATTATTGTTATACCCTCAATTTTGTAGATTAGCAGCGTCTCAAAAATAACACAACACCTACTGATAGCGTAACAAATGTAACCTAAGCTAAGCCTGTGTTTCCGTTAATATCATTAACAGTTCCCAAAGCGTTTGTGTCTTTGAAAATGAGCACATTCATTGTTTATTTACTATGCATAGCATAAGCAAAATGTCATATGGTTACTACAATGTCACTAATATGTCTTTCACTGGTTCTAAATGATAACCATTATCATTGTGCGTGCTTTCTCGCCTCACTGACCTATCCACTGAAGAGACTCGGCATATCTGGTAGCTGGTACATGCAGTCCGAATCAGAGTACTCGAGATATCAGTATCCAAGTCGTCGAAAGCCAGATCGACATCTTCGATGTCGATGAGCTCATGTGACACTGCATTACCAGTGTTGTTCTAGCCTTTTATGACCCATCCATGACCAGAGTTCATATCAGGAACAACAGGTTCAGGGATGTGGGATCTCTTTCAGATTCTAACATATCGCAAGTATATGCTGTTTCAGACTTCTCCGGCATAATGGAAATTACACCAGATGCACATTCTTCCAATGGTGGAATTGGTTCTCTTTAGCACATAACTCCATAATTCGTATGAAGTACTATTCATCAATCTTGTGGACCCTCGTGCAACCATAAATGGCACAGGTGATATCATCGAGATCATTAATAAGGGCATAAATGTTGAATGTTTTTCATTGGTCTGACTTTTCCCACTCCCTTGAAGGTGCTGGTTGTGTCACATCTGGTGTATGCGGAAATAGACCATTGAAGACTCACCAGTAAAAAATTCTCTAAAGTGCTTTCCAGACTTGGCAAAAGGTGAAACTTCACTGCATACCCCATTTATGACCTCAAAGAATCCACCTGTGCCACCTACCGTCACTGAGGTTCACAAGAATGAGGTATTGTGCTTCATACGAATTAAGGAGAACCAACTCAACCCTCCGCAGAATGTTGATCTGGTGTCTTTTCCATCATGCCGGGGAAGTCTGGAACATCATATACCATATGTGAATCTAGGTGAAACTAGGTTGGAAACAGGAAGAGCTCCCACATCCCTGAAGCCGATGTTTCTGATCTTAACTCTGACCATGGACAGTTGACAAGTTAGAACCACGATGGTAACCCGGTAATGTAATGTCACATCAGGTCACCGAGGTCGAAGACGACACTCTGGCGAGAAAGCACTCACAACGAAAATGATTAGCATTAAGAACTAGTGAAAGAAATTTGTGACACTGTAGTAACCATCTTATATTCCCTTGCGTTATACACAGGAAATAAACAATGGATGTGCTCATTCTGAAAGACACAATATGTTTCGAAAAGTGTCATGGTATTTACGGAACTTTAATTTGATACCCTATAGCTTTTAGTTAGCGTTTTGCTGTAATAATTCAGTTTGAGAGGCTACTAGTCTACAAAATTTCGAACATGAAAATGGATTATTTTGAAGTCCCACTTAGATATTCAGCCAACTTTAAATTCAAATTTGTTAAGATATAAATCGTCAATAGCCAATGTTATATTCAGGAGATTTATTATTTATTAAATTAAAAAATCCAAGACACCAGGGAAACTGAGTGTTGCGGTTTGGAAATAAATAACAATCATAATGCCGCATCCGGTGATGTTTTGTAAACCAAATGATGGTAAAAACAACTCTCCTTTTGCATTTCTAATTAATTATTTTTGTATGTTGTTGTTTTAACAGATTGATAACTGATTGTGAATAATAATTTGTTGTTGGGAAACAATTTTGCTGCGTCAAGCCAAAAATATGAAAAATGCTGAAAATTACATTTTTTGAGCTTTAAATCCGATGTTTTTCATTTCCTGCGTAGAAATCACTATATATAATTGGATTTTTTGGTCCTGATTATGTATTTGTTGTTCTATTGTGGTCATTTTGATACCTAATTTGTTCTACTTCGGTCGAAAAACTGTTAATGTTATGACTATTTTTCAATTTTTAGTGAATTCGAGATGGCGGCCATCTTGATGACGTCATAACGCGAAGTTCATCCCAACTTATGCAATGTTAACATTTGGATTTGTGATCAGTGGGTCATAAAGGGTTCAGAAATATTGGTTCGGAGGTTTGGGGGGGGGGTGCATGTGGACCCCTCCTAGCCCATGGCCTATGGAATTTATGCTGCAAAATAAAGTTGTAGTGAAAATGGACAATTATTGCGGCCCACCTCCTTAGATCTACGTTTTGATGAAAAAAAAAATTCGCCCGCAATTTGGTGCTTCAGTAAATTCCTGTTCATATTCTTCATAGTACACTTGCGTATATGTATAATACGATTTTTAAACCGATTTTTTTTATCTAGACCCAAATCGTCTCATAATGGCTCAAAAGTCTATCTAGCGTGTCCATATTGATACAAACTAATATTCTCAAATCCTGTGGACTGTTCGTATACTTTTGAAATTTTCAAAACTGCGGCCACGGTTAGAATAATACAATGAAGCGGTCTTGTAAATGATTTGTCTTTTATAAGAAATAGGTTGTTTCATGGCCCTGTGTTAGTTGAACTATTATAACGTGCAATATCTTGTCCACGAGTACATGTCATGCATATTGGCCATTGTATCTAGTAATCTATGTTTTGTCCCGTCTTTTTTTATCGGTCGTGCGTGCATTATTACAACTTAACATGTTATTTCTATTTCCGTACACGGAAAGCCCCGAAATTTTGTCGAATAAATCCGTAAAACTTATTACAGAACTTTAAAAAATAAATAAGCCTAATCCTTTCTGTGCGGTGTTCTGAAGGATTTCCAAATAGGAAATAGAGGTATGTAGTACATACATACATGAGGCGGGAAAGGGGCACGTTTGTCGCGGTATGATAGAGTTTTAGAAAGGGTATGAAGGATGTCGGGGTCTACTTTTATAAATATGCATTATATGTATGTACATGTAGCATATGTAGTGTCATTTTTGTGTTGGTCCATTTTCTTGTAAACTTTTATTTCTTCTTGTTGATATTAACTTTAAAGTGTATGTTTAGAGTTTTAGTTTAAAAGTCAACCGCAACCTCCTCGAACCTGAGTTGACACACACGGACACGATTTCAAATGACTTTTGACCTAAAGAACATAACAATTTTATAGCCCAGAATATAACGATTAGAATGAGTAAACGATCGTTTTTATTATATCAGGGTATGTTATAATCGCCAATACCGCAACACTGTCCCATTGAATTTCCCGGCTCTTGTCACAGCTGTTGGTCTCAGATGACGTCACGAATCTACGGCCACCTGGTGATGTCAGGGGCGATAAGCGATGCGATCGTTCCAGACAAGGGTGTTTATGGACTTCGTTTCAAGCACATTTTATTGAAATTGCGTCAAATACAACCTGTATTTTTTGTTGGAAATCATAAAGTGCATCACAATAAACAAATATCAACACAAAAATAGCATATTTAAAATCTGTTTTTATCACCTTTAAATCAATTGTATATGACGAATGTTTTAACATAAAATAATTTTTGAGTGAAAAAAACCTTCTAGAAAGTCTGAATTTCAAAAACTTTGTGTCATATATTTTAACCTTTCTATTACGTTGCAACAAATCATTTTCTTTTAGTTTTTTGATTGCGTTAGGTTTGTATGGATGTCTTGAAAGCCATTACAGTTTTAATTTTCAATTGAATTTTTGATGAAAATTATTTGTATGAAAGTCAGTATATTAAATCTGATGAAAAACCCTTATTATTAAAACAATGCATTTTAATTTCCTTTTGTTATAACATGTTTTTGAACCTTCGTTTGATAAGATTATTTCGTTGTTGAAAAACATATATTTTGGGAAAAGTCTGGATTTTAAAAAGTATGGCTAATATTTCAGAGGTGTCCACCAGATGGAGCCCGTGGTCAGGTCAATCGCTTGACCTCCTCGGATTCGTAAATAGCCACACCCACTTTGACGAGGACCCAAGGCACGTGAGCTATGAAATATTTGGATACAAAGGTCACACGGGTACCTGCTGTTTCTGTCGGCGTGTGTCTCGACCCCTTTACCGCCGGGGTAGAGAAATCGTGGATGGAAATGGTATAGAGAAAGCAGTGACCTTTGTTAGAGAAGGTGATATATGTTATGACAAAGAGCTTAAAAACAACGATGAATCAAAACGTTTTAGGATGAAAACGTAAAAACGGTTGAGGACAAAGGAGAAGGTGATTTGGGGATTGAAGGTGAAAACACAGACGTGTTGGATAGATAAGAAAAGTGCACAATTCACATTAATTTGATTATTGTAAGTAATGCATGGTCTGTGAAACGATTGTGTTCGGGGGTGAAATTATGTTTTCATAATTTTGCTAAGAAAGAATTCAAGATATATGACGGTTAGAAATATGGAATTGACCGTGTAAAAAGTCGTGTCTGTCAAAGATGACAATATCATTATCATTATTGATTCCTTCGATTATATAACAGTTACATGGCAACACCATAGGAATAGATTCTTCGTTTGATTATTTTTTGATTGTCCATGTAATGAACTTTCGGCTTTGTGTTAAGAAACGTTTGTATTTTGAAGTACACAAACCAAATGTGGAGGGAATCCCTGCAGGCTGACGATCTTTTCTATACAATAGTTTGTCCGTGTCGTAAATTATTGGGTTTTTTCTAAGCTGAAAACGCATCACGTGTTGAATTATGTTTCCAAAAATCAGCCCGCTAGTGCAATCAGTGAAAATATTTACAGTGTTATTTCTGATAATTTTCTTCGTGTTGGAAAGCATGGAAAGTTGGAACAGAAGGTGTAAAAGTGTATGAGTTGTCTTTGTTATGAAAGTCAAAGATATATGCTCAATGTCGGAAGTCTGTGTATACATCATATTGCTCTACCATTATAATGGTCCGAAGATAACTCGACCTTACTACTCTTTGCCTAATATCTTGTGATATTTGTGCGATAATCTGAAAAAATCCAGAAAGGGCCACAAGATCAGCTGACCTCCCACATCAACACCATCGACGCCAGTAATAACATCGAACTCATTTATGAAGAAGAAACCGACGGCAATATGGCTTTCCTAGACACCTGGAAAAGAAGACCGAAAAATATTGGTACATAGGGAAAAGACCCACATAAAATACCTAAACTTCAATACCCCCATGTATTACATCAGAAACTAGGCGCAGTGCGTACATTGCTCGATAGATGCGAGACCGTTGTCACAGAACAGCAGGACCAATTTGAAGAACAAAATAAAATATACGGGTGCAAAAACAGTGTCATAATACAGAGAAAACCAAAAGAAAACCAACAGGATAACGCCGAAATCAAAATCCAAGTCGTCATCTCGTAGATCAAAGATATGTCTGAAACCTACAACGAATAAGTATACCCTGCCTTCACTCCATTTCTAACAGGAAATGCCATCCGTCAGAAATATTCTGTCCATCATCCAGAGTTACGTCATCGCAGCTATCTGAAACCATCCAGAGAATATATTGAGGCTATGACATAACAACAGTCATGACACTACTCAGGACAATCCACATCATCCTATAGTACATCCTAAGGATAAAACATGTTACAGAGTGTGTCTACAAGATAACAGGGACCTGGCACGAAAATTTTTAACCAATAGTATACATATATTTATATTATAGTATCAAAGGTATGAACTCGGCGGTCGAGAAAAACCGACCTATTTTTTTAAAACCGTGATTATTTTAATAAATGGGTATTATTAACATTGACGGATATCTTACCTTAGAGAGAAATAATTTATCTTTCCATTGAATGCTTGATGAACAAAATTGGCCAAGTATTGACGAAGTTATGACTTGATGAATCGGAAAATTTACGATAAATTTGCTAGGTAGACATTTCCCTGTCCTCTAGAAATGTCTCGGCTCTAATGGGTACCTCAAAAACCAAGCCAAAATCACAAAATCTACGCTTGTGGTGGTAAAAAGTACCCATAACTGTGTTCATCCACAATCTCCTTTGGAGGTGTCATCACCCGTACTTTGTAGAAACTCCATTTAAACATCGTGTAGCTCTCTTACTGTAACCGTCACCGCCATGTTCATTTGTTCTTCGGAACGCTTCTCGAGTTTACTCACAAGCACAACACTACATAATTTGCATAATGTAGTCACGATATGTAAAGTCGAGAAGCGTTCCGAGAGAAACATAGGGCCAGTTTGCAATTTATTTTGCATGTGAGGTGTTGCTTTATTTAGTTATAATTGTTTTCCAGTACAGGAACATCAAGTTCCTCTACGCCGGAATTGTATTATTAATCTACAATGTATTTAAAGTTTGTTTATTGTACCATATAATCATATAAAAATTATTGTTTATCCTCCTTTAAAAGTAATGAAATAACATTTTTAGTCCACATTTCAAATAAGCTTGTGTAAATGTATAATGAACCTCAAATACTAAATACTCCCCTATTTTTACAGAGATTAGAGAACCTTTACAGGTTAAAAAACAAAGCTATCATATATTTTGTGTGGTTTATTAGATTTAACTTTCTTTGCTCTATGTTTTGTATTTTCGTTTTAAACATGTCTGTACTTAGTTGGAGTAAATCGTTCACACCAGTTTGAACTAAATGATCCATGTCCACCTTTCATCTTGGTGTTTTAACATAATTTTTTGTATTTTGAGATGTATGGTTATATAGAGTAAATATGGGCGAAATCCTCCATGACAATAATACAAGACGACTGTAGTTTAACATTGTCGTTTGTCATTATTTTATCCAGGTTGAATTTGTATTAAATTTTATGCAACCAATCAGCCTCAATGTGGCAATAGTGCAAATGAGTGATATGGCGACTAAGAATATGTCTCAAATCATTAATTATGTAACGTCCGGAAATGATATCACAAATCTTACAACTGTTAATGATATCTTAACCTGTAGAATGGCTTAAATCAAAAGGCAATTAACTGACGCCAAAAATGTTGACAGACCATAGGTCGATGATTCTCCAACCCCAACATGTCATAGTTGGACATTTATTTATCATAAAGTCTGGTGTATATAATACTTACAACACTTTGTTGTCATTTACCAAAACTGAACTATTAATATCATTGCAAAACTTAGGATACATATGTTTTGTGCATCCTCGATACCTCAGAGATCACTATCACTGTCGTTATATCCACCTCTGGACTTTGTCATAACAGTTCATGGAAGGATTAAAACTACCTGTCACATCATTTGTCATCTGCAGGACTGTGATTGGTCTTTTTTTCGACTGAACTACCTTCAGTTTTGAGATATTCCAGGGGCGGATGTAACGACGTTTTCGTAGATAACCATGACAACCAAATGACATTTGATGTCTTATATTTATGTATATGCATTGTAATTGTCATCCTTTAAAACCACTATAGGAACCGCAGAATCAAACTTAAAATGTATTAATGAAAATCCCCATCCGGGCAGCTAATTAAAGGTATATGTATTCAGGGTGCATCAGTTTCAAATGTTTAATGTGTAGGCTGGGCAATACAAAGATTTTACGTAGATTATTGTCTGTTTCTGACAGGGAAGAAAATCAAGGTTGCAATTTTACGAGAATTTTGGTCTTTTTTGGTGGGGAATTACCATACTTGAAACTTTGACAATGGCGAACGTTTTCATTGTCGCCTATGAAAACTCGTTTGGTTCAGTGATTTCTCAATAGCAAATTAATCAAACATGATCTCAATTTTTATTAGGCATCCATATATTACAAACAAAACATATTATCCAAGTTTGAACAATAACTAATGAATTATAGAGATCTAGTTACCACAGCAACTAACATTATCGAAAAAATAAAGCCTTACATTACTATGTTATTGGACCAGTAGTTTAGGAGGAGTTTACCGGACAGCAAAACATGTGTATTACTATAAACCAAAATCAAAATATCATCTGATGTCTTGAAAACTATGACCGTTGTATTTGTCATCCTTAAAACAACTACTGTATACAGAAATTATCAGATTAATTGAATATTATCAATTTATTAACTATCAGTGCCCTCCGTTATATTTCCACTGTTACCATGTGATTTGCAACACTGGTCCAAAGACTAATGGGTTATTGACAAATGCAAAGTCTTTGTAATGATCTAGTTACCATAGTCATCAAATTTGTCGTGAAATTAAGTCTTCTTACACATCTACACACGGCCCAAAACATCACTATGAAGTTTAATTGAAATTATAGACAAGATTTCCGGACGACAAATACTTAAGCAATAAACAGTTACCAAATTGTAGTGTATAGTCAATATGAATACAATTTGGGTGACAGATAAATTGAATGTCGCCCGTTATGATTATTTATCTGTCACCCAAATTGTATTCATATTGACTATATACTACAATTTGGTAACTATTTATTGCTTATATTTACATTATACTATTTTTTGAAGAAACGTCGTTAATAATGCGTTTAAATTTGCCGCTCGTCACATCGCTGACGTCAGCAGGTACAAATACCGGAACAGCGGATATTTTCCAGATATAATATAGTTCCCCATGGTATCATAAATAAAATAATCAAAAATGCATTTTATACCACATCAAACTTTATTTAAGCAATAATACCTAAAAATCCACAAAATATAATACACTTTTAAAATATTTAAACATGTTATCTCTTGATGTGACAGTTAATATCGCGCAATGTAGATACCCTTCTATAGCAGTGATGTGGTTCCGAATCAGCGCTTGGGGAAGGACTCTGCTGAGGTGATTTATCTGATGATGGAATTCTATTCCGCGAGAGACAAAGTGATTTATTTAAACCACATATTTTGACGTAGGATAATGGGATTTGTGCAACTAGAAAGGTAAGATGCAATCTTATTTAAATCTGATTTTTCTATGATAGTTTTGTAGGACATTGAGTGTGCCTGGTTTCGCTTTTATGAACTCTTTATGTTTCTATCAGTCTGTCAGATATCTGTCGATATTAATCAATGAGTTCTTGTGATAAAGTTGGTTCTCATTAGCACTGTCGTCGTTTTTCTTCGGTCTATCTTAGCTTCGGCATAATATACCATGCCGAGCCCTCCCCCAAGACGTTCGCAGTGATGTAGAGTCTAGTGTACTCAGTAAGGGTTATCCCCCTTTAATAATCAAATTGACAACACTACAATTTAATTTCTGTTCTCGGAAGGCACGTCATGTATTACAGTCACTCCGGAATCACTATTGCTGAGTACATGTTTATGCTGTGTAAAGCTCAAACGATGTGATTGTTCTTAAATAAAGTTGAACATTCCATCAGTTTAAGCTGAGTTTATCTCGAAATTACACGGTGTAATTCTACTTCAAACAGTCAAAAGCTTACCAGGTAGGCCTACCTTGAAAAACTCTCAACTCAAGCCCCATGCTGTGTTTTTCCTTGTGTTTTCCAATCAAAGAAGACTACTTTTTAATTTCCTCCAGTGTTCTGGACACAGTAGCAGACGACGTTCTAAGACGCTGGACGATGTTTTTATGACGTTTTAATTAATTTGGTATTTGGAAAGCGTCCAAATAGTAATTACTGCAATTTTAAATGTTTTCGTCCTGATTTTCATTTCAATTTCATTAATGCCAACATTTTTAATTGAAAGTTTGATTATTTCGAATACAAATCCTATGTGATGATAGGCTACTAGCTTAGTTTATTGTTTACTGGCGGCCATGTTTGTTTACATTGTTTGTATTCCTACACAGATACCTCATCACTGTAAATTGCAGCATACTCTCATATACTACAATTTGGTATACTAGTGTTATATAGGCGAATGCAACATGGAATGTAAATATACAGAAAACAGACAGACACACAGACAGATCAATGAGAAAGTGATAAAAATCATACCAGAAATGGCATAACTTATCAAAATTCAAAAGTCAAGAAACAGTTAAGAATCCGTCACTGAAATATTTGATATCATGGTGGAGACTGAACAATATTATAATTGATAAAAGATTGAACTTTCCTAATGTTTTAATATTATTACGACACATTCAATACAAAGTCATAGTACCATTCTCGAGACTTCAAGGGTTACTATCACTGTCGTATTCATCCTTGGAATATGTCATAGCAAACTTGAAAGCTCTGTGATCGGTACACTGTTGACTTAAGGTTTTGAAATATGGGTGCCGTTCTATGTAACATGTAATAGTCAAAGGAAGTCTGCGCGAGTCTGTGATTGATCAGTTGTTTTCTCCTGAATTGCCTTCAGTGATATAACGAAAGTGGGCAATTGTAAAATACTGAGGTATCGAGGATGGCACAGTGCTAGTTTGCACAGATGATGGCACCGGGGAAGAGGAGATAACTTACATGCTTGTGTCTGATATTTCATTAGAAAGACAGGTGTATGTATACACGAAGTGGAGTAGATCTGCAGCACCAAGGCCGAGAGCGAGTCAATTATGTTTATTTCCTGAATATTCTATTCTATGTAATTACTCTATTTACTTTTGATTTTTTGCTCATCAATAAATGTATGATGAATATATGATTGATTTATATATTCCAGTTACAAAACTATCTTATGTGGCAGAGGGCCAGGAAATAATTTATTCGTAACTAAAACAATTTGTTACAGTATGGTATTAATTTATTAAAGATCAGATATAACACTGTTTCAAGAATCAACAAAATCATGTTATCTTCATAAGGATTTTTAGTGCGATAATAATACGATATTGTAAAACAAAGGACACTGAACGCGCACATATAATTTTAACGGACAGATGGATTTGTACATCTATTTCAGACACTACTACATTTGACATTTCTATACGAATTCCTTTGATTTATTGTTGTTGGATTGACCGCGGTAATTATATATGCTTGTCACTTAAAGTTAATTGAGTAATTATTTTACGTACACTGGTCCCCCAGGTGGTGTATAACTAGCATCTGAGTACTGACCAGTAAGATTAGAGCTGTAAATGTCAGGTGTTTATCGTTTGTATTGATTCTTCATTTAAGTCCATGTTTATACTATGTAAAGTTAGTGAAGACCAGGACCACCGAACGAACAACACGGTACTATTTTGGAATATCCAGGATATGCCTACCGTTCACGGCCAAAGCACTAGTGTAATAAAATTTCGTAACAAGATGTTATTACAGATCATTGTTTCTTTACGAAATCAACATTTTCTATAACAAGTGAAATATTCCCTTGTTATACAAACAAGCTATGATCAACAGAAGTGACTTGATTAGATATTAGTATGCATTATGACATATAACAATAATTGATAAGGTCACGAACAGGTTGACAAAAACAATTAATGATTCGTTTATTTCCCTTTTTCCAATAAGTTCATGATAAAATGTCTTTGTATCACTACTGGTTTTGTTTGTACTGATGAAAAGCTTAAAATCGAAACCATTAATCAAATATAAATATCGTAATGCTGCACAAATGTGTCAGAAACAATCTGGTGGTATGAAGGTCCTAAATGATGATTAATTGACTGAGATAACTATTTGTTATGTAAGTGTTATGACAGATGTTTCTAAGGTATAAAATATCACCGGTAGAAATGTTTAACTGATGAGAAATGAAAGTGTAACAGTTCTGAAACACTGTGAGCGTTGTCAAATCGCTATAACGTAGATAGATACGAATAAATGTTCATTTAACTCTGTGGTTTTTTTCTTGATCTGAATGAACTTTAGTTTTTAATCAAAACTATTTCGCACTAAATCACAAAAAACGTCTAGATACGAATACTCCAACATATTAGTGATAAATTGAAAAGTCATTTCTAAATTATGTCATATAGGTAATTCTTAACGTCTTGAACTATTAGAAATAACTCAATAAGTAATGGATTACAAACATAAGTGCTCGAAGTTGCAATTAATTGGAGTTTTCAAGAGAAGCTTCGATATTTATCCCACCTTTTCCTATCCTACTCACCAATTCTACGGTCATTTTTTTGCGGTTTTTATAAATTCATGTACAGCACCTGTAAACCTGGAATTTGTACCTCTGTCATTTTTCATACTGTTCGTAAATGTTCATAACATTTTTTTCACACTTGTCATTTGTAAATAACTAATATCACAATATGCAATTGCTGAAAAATATCCCGGATGATAGGTGTGAAAAAATTCCACTTCTATATGTTTATCCATCAATCAATATATGTACTTTACTGCTTTGTTGCCGATAAAATGTAACAGCACTATGTGTATTACTTGTAATATCAGATTTCCAACAGGATTAGTATCATGATTAATTCGCAAAGTCAACTTCACTATTACCGTGTAGATATCAACACAACACAAAATTACACAGCGATTACAGACTGCATATTAATATTCCCTCAATGTTTTCATGTTCAAACAGTTTATAAGTACAGTTTGTATGACTTTGTTTTCTTTTAAACAAGCTGAAACAAATGAACAAAGTTCCGTTGTTCTGATTCATTTGTGATCACTACTTTATCTTTACACACGGAAATCGCCCTCGGCCACTTTATTCCATCTGATGACGTCAGCAGTTCCCGGTCATCAACATCACTGCTACATTATTATCGTCAATACGACAAAGATCACATAATTGTTCTTTTTGTTCTATCTCACATTTAAAATCACCGTTCTCCTAAAAAAGTTTCACTTTGTGATTTGCATTGTCTCCTACAACAATACGTCCGCCAGACAGGAGGACTACTCCATATACAACACAGTCTTTCTCGTCAGAGGGAACTTTGATATTGATCTTTCTGGTTATCTTCAACTGACGTTCGGACAATGCCGCAGTATTTGGTAGTTTCCTCTGTTGTTGATGGACGAGTATCGTCCCCAGAGTAAGACTGGTCTTTGTGTCCAATGTGAGTATGTCAGGGTTATACTCGTGTCTCACACTGGTAGACCTTGACGACTTCTCCAACTCCTGTATCAGTGCCTTACACGACTCGACCTCCGCCTTACCTCTCTGAAACAGACTGATCGTTCCCACGGTGTCCTCCTTCAGGCCGGGATCCTGTGATGACGTCAGGGTCTTCTGCATAGCAAACATCAGCCGTTCACACTTCTTCCTCGATATATCTAGGTTTTCCTTCTCCTCTTTGAATGACGATGTCAGTTTGTCTGTCAGCTCTTTCTGAAGTACATCAAACCGCTCGTTAATCTTTGTACGTAAGTCTATTAAACTTTCTAGTGCTGTGACTTGGTCTTCTGTCATGGATTGTAGCTGCTCCTCGACATCTTTTATCAGTATCTCCATGGAATTAACGCATTTTTTAAGTTCTATAAGAAGATCCTCAATTTTTGAAGTCTGTATCTTGTCATGGAAATCGTCCGCTGATGTCACCGCTTCACATTTCCGATGATCGACGATAATACACTTGTGACATCCAAGGATCTGATGATCCTCACAGTAATACTCCAGTTTCTCCTTATGTTTACCACACCCAGTAGCCGACATCTTTCGTCGAATGGTGGCTGATTTGTTCCTTTCGGTGATATTCTCGGGCTCACAATCATCGTGAATCAAGTCATGGAAGCTGACTTTACAGGATTCGCAGAAGTAAAATTTGGTTTGCTCGCACCAAAACTTTGCCGGAATGTTCACGTTTCCTTTCTTCTCACAAGGCTTACACATGATCAGCGTGCTTGTATTTTGTAGATGTTGGATCATCTCTACCGCCAGATTGTTGATAGGAAATTGTTCGGCCCAACGTTGTTTGTCTTCTGACTGGTTTAACGGCTCAGTGTCCCTACGACATACTGGACACGAGAAAGAAGACGCCGACGCCATCTTACCTGACGATTCATTGATGATGTAGCTAGCGAGGCATTCTTGACAGAATGAATGAAGACAGGGGAGGGACTTAGGATGTCGGAGCTGTTCCAGACATATAGGACATTCAAGCATCAAAGTGTCGAGTGATTGACTACCGAGGACATTGTCTGATGTCTGGTCCTGAACAAATCCACCTTCCGCCATGGTAATGTGGCGTTTACCAACCCTTAAAACAAAAACAATAATATACAAATTAAAAAGCGCAACAAAATCTTTCTGTCTGTCTTGAACTTTAGAGATGAATGAAAAGTGTCAAAAGCGCCCCTTTGGATTCCCAACATATCACTAAAGAGAATGTTTGGAAATAAAATCACCGGGTTTACGCTCTGAACACGCTATATACATAACTTATGGGAAACACTAGTTTAGATAGAAGAAATCGTTTTGAGAAGTAGGCATGATAAATATGTTGTGTTTAAATTTCGTGAAAAATCAAGGAAGAGTATAATAATTCGTCAATACAAAGAAACAAAAGTAGTTTTTTTTTATTGTGCTGTATTTGATCCTCTATTTCGCACACATTACAAACATGTAAATAAAATCATTACAATTTTTTTTAAATGTCGATTTAAACGATAGACAAAGCTAAAACTGGATTTAGTGTATCTAATCATTACATTAATTGATTTGTTATTGTAAAATGTGGCTGTTATAACTATTTTATCTCAATTACGCAGGTGAACTTGTAAAATTATATTTGATATTACTCCATATAGACCGTGTCAAAATACATATATCTTTGCTGATATTTAATTACGTTACATGATTATTAAAATTGTCAAAAAACCGCTAAAAATCATTAAATTTTTTATCGAGATATATATCTTATGCGATGAACAAGTTTCTTGATTTCAATAGTCCAAAGAACTAAAACATTTAACCGCTGACGAACTGCTTTTAGTTTGCAATCTAATCAGAATAAGGTAACTTAACATATCATCCGAAAAAATGAAGGAAAACCAATCGTCAAAAACGCGATACTCCGCGCTTGATTTCAACTTTTTATCAAACATGGTACACTTAACTGTTTAATGATTAAACAAATCAAGATCAATTGTTCAGTCTGCTGACCTGAGAAGGTTGGTATTAAATATGGTTTATCAATCAATCACATCACGACTGAAATCAAAGATAGCACTAAAAATGACAAGAGTTCAGCTATCACAAAGAGTTACCACATGGACATACTACAGTCTCCTAAACACGCCTACATGTACGTCACACACGCAACAATCCGCTTACATGGGAGGCCGTCTTTAAGATCCCGGATGTTAATAGGACGTAAATCAAATCAACCAAGAAACCAACCAACAAATCGAAGACGATCCATCGCTGAGCAGATATTTAGGAACATTTTGGAGGTATGTCACCGCTCATTTGTGTGAAAGTTGGATGCACAAATATTTCAGGGACTCTAAATATATATTTTTGATTCACAGAAAGGGGTTACTTATTTTAACATCACTGCCATTGAGAAATTCTACATTTGTTTATAATACTTTCTAGTAGAAGAATTAATAATTTTCAAATTATATTTCTCCTTAATTTTTCATTATTTTGAAAGTGGAGTTTCATTGTCTTTACAAAACTGTAGATTGATAAAACTATATTACTATTTAACATTGATTGCATAATTTTCTGATCATTATTAAGTTAATATAAGATATGGCTATAAGGGTCGGGATATTTGGGCTCATTTATGGAATACATATTGCATATGTCTTATTTACACACATTTTTATTTAGCCATATGTGTAAATAGTAGACAATAATCGTAGCCTCGTGAGTAATTTAAAAGTAGATTCATTCCATCAGGCACTTCATTAGCAAAAGGGGGAAAATTACATTAAACCAGTGCATATATGGACGGCATGGATTGTCGGAAACAAATGTAATTTGACAAATATCGAATTTCGAGCATCATCTGTCCATACCATGCGCGAAATAACATCAATCTAAATGAATAGATATGTTAAACTAAACGTCTTTGTCACCCAAATGTTAAATGTATCAATATTTGTTAATAAATAGTCTCAATACTAATAGTTCATTACTGTGTGTCATTTCTAAACCGCTACGATTGTTTGCTTTCATTTTAAATTACATTAAGATACCAGTATAGAATTAATGTACCTGGCGTACTATGCTTTTCGGTCGGGTACGGAATGGTCCCTATATATGGGTGCATTTGATTAGTTAACATCCATATATATATATATATATATATATATATATATATATATATCGATATCGCGGCCAGGTCACCACACTCTATTCGGTGGTCCCACTTAAATGTCTCGCAGATATTATTTGACAGCTTCCACATATCTAAATGACGACCACCTTATATCTAATTGACAATCGCAGGATAATTATATATTTCGACCGCCAAATAACATACATTGTATTTTCGTTTTCCTGTATAATATGTTCCTATGTAAGCTTAATCTGGTTCCGTGGGTTTCCCAATGGATATCAGTGTTAACCCAGTAGAAAACGAAAGTAAACACCAATATGTCATCCAGATATTGTATGAATCAATATTTCAAATGTGTACCAATATTTGATTAATGAAATATTATCAGTATAGATATATTTACACATAATGTTATTTCAGCACAGTTAAAATTGTCTACTTTCGTTTTAAACAGATTACTGTACGGAGTTAAATCAAACCACATCATTTCCCAATTGTTAGAGGTGTTGTCACTTTAT
>SAYR01005631.1:0-17642 GCA_004382745.1 Argopecten irradians irradians
ATATCAAATGAACATGTTTATACGACAACTGGTCATTTGACTTTGCTCTACAATCATTATTGCGCCAACTTGTTTTTTTAATAATCTTAAAAATTATTTAAATCCATTAATAATCACAATTAACTGGATCATACCCCATTCTCCTTCTCGCTTCAAAATGAAACGCGAAGACGATCCAAACATACGGATACCGGCGCGGAATCCATACAGTTGGTGTTCAGGATGGCGAGCGCCCGCGAACGCTCGTTTCTGAACGGAACATGAACGGAGCCCTATTTTGGGATTTTTTTTAAACATATAAATGTATATTCTGATAATAGTGACAGAGCAAGTGCAACGAGAGACCACCATATCGAATGCGTGTCCGAGCACCCCTGCCGGCTCAAAAACTTTCTTGTCGCGCGAGCGCTCGCCCATCCTGAACAAGCCTCAGAACACATTGTGAAACAGGTACTCTATACAGGGCAGTCATGCAATGATCGTGCGTATTCGATTGAGCGGGAAGCCTTCCAGAGATTATGTTATGTTTATTGACACGCTAAAGAGTATCGTATTTTTAGCATGCAAATTACGATAGTATGAATTTATTTTATTATTCAAAACACGAACATAGGAAATATATTCAGAATAATGGTCGCTGCCCTTCCAATACGTATTATCAGTATGTGTATACGTATATCGCTTATTGTAAATATCCCTAGTGAGGTGCATATAAGATGTGCACATATAATTGTCAAAAACAGTTTAAATTTGTACAGTCTTTCATTATTTAAACCTACTGTCCATATTACATGATCGTAAAACAATGTTTAAAGGTGATGAAAATCTCAATAATTGTACATTTCGGCAGAACGTTGCGCATGATATGCTTCAGGTTTTGTTCTGTCAGTGTGTTCGTCATCGCACCCGAGGTAGGCCGGATTGTTTAAAGTTTTTATGGTCTATATGTTTTTCCTCATTTTATCATAGAATAAGAGGTCCAAAGGGTTTGTAATGTCAAGTAATATTCTGAATACAGGATCATTGTTTATTTTCTGAAGGAATTTAAAGACTCAACTCTAATTTCCCTATTGGGCCCCACTCGTTCTGCTCCAGAGGTTCAGAGCCAAAATTTATACAAAATCTGTTCCTCTTCCTCGAAGGATGCTCCTGGCCAAACGTGATTACATTCCATGTAAAACTCTATGACTAGTAGCAATTTAAAGAATTTACCCCTATTTCCCTTATTGGGCCACGCCCCCAGGGGATCAGAGCCAAATCTATACAAACTCTATTCCTCTTCCTCCATGGATATTTGTGGCCAAATTTGGTTACATCCATGCAGAACTCTATGACTAGTAGCGTTTTAAAGGATTTAGCTTTATTTTCCCTATTGGGCCCCGTCCCTCCTGCCCTCGTGGGGTCAGAGACAAAATGCATGCAAACTCTTGTTTCCCTTCCCCCAAGGATGTTTTTGGCCAAATTTGGTTGCAATCTATGTTGAACCTTCCTTCATTCAAGGTCACATGGGGTCAAAAAGGCGAAAATCTTTAAACAACTTCTAACCAAAAGACCCGGAGTGCTCATATTTGGCCTGCAGTATGCTGAGAGATGGTGGACTACTAAGTTTGTTCAAATGAATATCCTTGACCTTCATTCATGGTCACATTGTTAAAAAAAAGACTAAAAATTTTAAACAACTCCTTCTCAATAACAAAAAAAGCACAGGGTACTCATATTGGTCCTGCAGCATGCTGGCATGAAGGCCTACCAAGTTTCTTCAAATAAATGACATTGACCTCAATTCACGATCACAGGGGTCAAGAAGCCTAAAGTCTTATACGACTTCTCAATAACACACAAACCCAGGGTACTTATATTTAGCCTGCAACATGCTGGCATGAAGGGCTACCAAGTTTCTTTAAATAAAAGATATTGACCTTCATTCAAGGTCACAAGACTCAAAAAGGCTAAAATCTTTAAACCACTTGTTCTGAATAACCGAGAGGTTCAGGGTACTCATATTGGGCCTGCAGCATACTACCCAGTTTGTTCAAATAAATTACCTTGACCTTCATTCAAGGTTACAGTGGCCAAAACGCATAAAACATTTAAACGACGTCTTCTCAATAAGCAAAAGGCACAGGGTAATCATATTTGGCCTGCAGTATGCTGGCATGAAAGGCTACCAAGCTGGTTCAAATGAATGACTTTGACCTTCATTCAAGGTCACAAGGGTCTAAAGGGCAGGTAGGGCGTTAGCATTGTACCTGCTACCCCTATTGCATGATCGTAAAAGGCGACTAAACTTAGGATCTTATCTTTTCTATTCTTCCTACCTAACCCTAGACACACAATAGGAAGGCTTTGGGTTCTG
Source organism: Argopecten irradians irradians (assembly GCA_004382745.1). Taxonomy (NCBI): domain Eukaryota; kingdom Metazoa; phylum Mollusca; class Bivalvia; order Pectinida; family Pectinidae; genus Argopecten; species Argopecten irradians. The sequence continues at coordinate 2,357 of SAYR01005631.1, forward strand.
TGCCCTGGCCGAGGCATACCATAGTCTATAAAAGTGGTATTTTCTACTCCTGCTTAGCACTAAGCATTAAGGGAGTGCTTCAGTGATATAGCACTACCTTGGCAATAGTCCACGGTAGCCATCATCGATTTGGGATCAACATTTTGTCAAGATCATATCAGGATCATTTCAGGAAAGTTTGTGCCAAATCACACCGGTAGAACTTTAGAAGAAGTTATTAATGTGTTCAAGATGGCGGCTGTGGTGGCCATCTTGGATTTCGGATTGACCCCAAAAATATCAACACTTTGTCGGGACCATGCCAGGATCATTTCAGGCAAGTTTCAGCTAAATCGCACTGGTAGAACTTGAGAAGAAGTTCAAAATGTAAAAAGTTTACCCACGGCGCACGACGACGGACGAAACATGATGACTATAAAAAGGGCAACAGTCCACTATACAAGAAGACACAACACGAATATACTGCAGTCTCCCAAAACACACCCGCACTTCATACACGCAACACATTTCTTACATGGGTGACCGTCCTTACATGACCCTAGCCGTTAATTTCATGACCCATCCATGGATAGACGTTAATTAATCAAACAAACAAATTCTTCTTAATTGACTTTATTATTCCTAATGTCTATCTTGACATCGCCTCACCACCCTGAATACTGAGAGTGGTGTTGCACCTATCATTTCTTTACAATGATCCAAGGTTAACACCATCTGTTACTTGTAAATTGCAAAGCTCGGGAAAGGCACAATGGGGTCTACCTGTTTGAAACATAGAAAGCTGTATTGAACAGAGCATTTAACCTTTTTGTACTGCTCGATTTAATATGTGCATTTGATGGTTGATTGTATTTGAATATGTGCACTATGTTTATCAGAACATATGCTCTAGTGTTTTCGGTTTTGATCATGTTGGAGCAACCCTTTTTAAAAGCACTCTCACGACCAGTTATTTCAGGGTAAGATTTACTTGCTGTGCAGGTAATAAACTGGTGCGTCTACCTCTAACCAGGGAGATTCTTTTTGAACGGTGTTGGGAATTTCTTTTCACATATTGATTCATATAAAGTCTTGTTTTTCTCATCTGTTTTTCCATCGACGTCAATTTTCCATTTGCCTAGGGTTTGAAAGTACAGCTTTCCTTGCAGGTAGGGCGTTATAGGCCATGGGCTAGGAGGGTCCCACATGCACCCCTCCCCCAAACCTCCGAACCAATATTTTTCTGAACCCTTATGACCCACTGATCACAAATCAAAATGTTAACATTGCATAAGTTGGGATGAACTTCCTGTCATGACGTCATCAAGATGGCAGCCATACGAATTTAACTTAAAATTGAAAAATAGTCATAACATTGGCATTTTTCAACCGAAATAGACAAATAAGGTATCAAAATGACCACAATAGAACAACAAATACATATCAGGACCAAATAATCCAATATATGTAGTAATTTGTACGCAGGAAATGAAAAAATAACATTTTAAGCTAAAAAATGATAGCATTTTTTCATATTTGGCTTGACGCAGCAAAAGTGTTTCCCAACAGCAAACTATTATTCGTAATCATTTATTTGACATCTTATCAATCAGTAAAAACAAAAACAACAACAAAAATATAATAATGCAAAATAGAATTATTATTAAACCATCATTTGGTTTACAAAACATTACCGGGTGCGTATCCTGGGCTTTTGATTGTTATTTTTCCCAAACAGCTGAAACTACAGTTCCCTTGTGTCTTAGAATTTCCTGAATATAACATTGGCTATTGACGATTTATATCTTAACCAATTTGAATTTAAAGTTGCCTGAATATCTTATTGTGACTTCAAAATAATCCATTTTTCATGTTCGAAATTTTGTAGACTAGTATCGTCTCAAAATGAATCATTACAGCACAACGCCAACTGATATCTAATTAAAACTGAGGTAAGCCCGTGTTTCCGTTAATACCATGACACTTTTCAAAACGTTTTGTGTTTTTTAGAATGAGCACATTTGTTGTTTATATCTTGTGTATAACATAGGAAATGTCAGATGGTTACTACAGTCTCACATATTTCTTTCACTATTTCTTAATGATAATCATTATCATTGTGCATGCTTTCTCGCCAAAGTGTCATCTCCGATAAAAAATGAATAAATAAAGTATGTGTATCAAAATTTATTTCAAAGCTTATGCTTGAATATTATTTGTCAACAATATTAATGTAGAACTATATGAAATCAAGAATGTGTCTGGTATAAATATCGCCAAATCAGGGACGTAGATTACTTATAAATCATGTATATGCAAATTACACTCATCTAAATTAATTTTAAGTGGGGTGATCATTCTGCAGATTAAAGTAGGCCTAACGTATATACGTAACGTAACCCCGCGGGGCCCATCCATGCGCCGTCCCCAGCTAAAATAGGGTCTCCCCCCGATCCCGTCCCTCGCTAGCGTCGGTTAATTAGTCATGGGGAAATTTTACTTCTAATGGCACCTTCGAATTTTAATGAAAATCTTAATTCGTCTAGTTCTAGAATTGTAAACTACGTAAATCCACCGCATGCTCCGTATTTTGACAGCGAAAAATGTAAATACATCACCCCACGTCCCTACTCGCATGACTTATGTCATTCTACATGCAAAATTTGTTGGTTTTTAATTTTCCTCTCAATATCTGTGTCTATGTTCGCATTAAAAAAATGTAAGCATCTACCATTGGCCATTCTCTCGCTTCGAGCTCCCCCCAATGCCGCCTCAGCGCCCCCTAAGTCAGAGGTACGCACCTCCTGCATACCCCGATTCCGTTAACCTTCTCCACGGTGGTGTGAAATTAAACTCAGCATGTTCGGTTATATTCAGTGTGAAAATCGTAAACTCAGAGTGTAACATTATATTCAGCGTTTCAGATTAAACTCAGGATGTTCGGTTATATTCAGAGTGAAGACCGAAAACTAAGAGTGGAAGATTAAATTCAGCGTGTCAGATTAAACTCAGCATGTTCGGTTATATTCAGTGTGAAAATCATAAACTCAGAGTGTCCGATTATATTCAGCGTGTTTTGTTAAATTCAGAGTTGTCCGGTTAAACTCAGAGTGTCCGATTATATTCAGCGTGTTACATATGTAGGTTAAATTCAGAGTTTTGTGTCAATCAATCTTGCGCAGAGCGGGGACCCCGGGTCAGTCCTACCAGTGTCTTCCCACTCAGCCAACATATCCTATTTTAACATTAGGAGGGAGAACAATAGGGGCTAATTACAGGTAAGTTATAATCTGTTTTATAAATGGCTTACCTGTATTTACCTGTGCTACACCTGTACCATAAGGTCACAGTAAGTACTTTGGTACTCTACTTTTATTCTTATATAGTTTTTCTAAAATAAAAATCACATTTCACTTGTAAAGATCTATTATTACACAAAACTTACAGATAGTTAATTTTCCACATATTGATGGCAATCTAAAGATCATTTTGTATACTATCTTTTTTTCCTTAAAGGCCCACTACATTTCCGAAACGGCTTTTAATTTTTAAAATGAGAATGTAAAACAAGATCGATAATTTTGTAGAGTCTTAAAATTATTAACTTACCGTTAATACTACATTTATCATCACCTTCTAAACAATTTGATTAAAATAAATAAAATTTTCATAACGCGGGTCGTATTATGTTTCCCGCCGTCGTCCTAAATACCGCGCGGTAGTTGACTATCACTGCGCCAGACGGCAAAACAGCGAATTGAATCTCCATATATTACGCAGGATATCTTGCATATGTTTGGTGTCGTAACCTTCTTTTAGGTCATCAGTATGCGTTTTCTGATGTTATTAATGTTTTTAAGAAACCTTTATTCTTTGCTCCGGAAAAGTAATGGGCCTTTAATTAGATGATAGAAACTGTTTTATAATACTGCTGTAATATAATTATTTTTCATTAGCCTATTCTTATATGTAGGTTTTCATGTAAATGCAGATACTGAGAAATTGTATGTTAAATACTTGTAAAACAATGATTGTCTTATATAGAATTAAATGTATATATTTTAGCCTATTTCCAAAATATGACGGAAATAAATGCTAAATGGAATATAAAACGAGGAACATATCTATACTGCACTTTAAATGTACATATACGTAATGTCTATATTACACATGGGAAACAAATAAGTACATAGTTTGATAACACGACAGTAAAAATATAACTATTGAAGGAAGCACGTTTATTTCTAGATCTCGACGAGACGAACAACAATGGTTGACTAATTATCCAATGGACTCCCAATTTCCTTATCCCGTGCCTTAAGGTTTCTCTACTAATTTGAATTTTGACACAATTTTCGAAAAACATTACTGATTATCCATGTCCAGTCTTAAATATATTTGACCGTCCGAATTATGATGACCTTATCTAAACTTACCGTCAGTAGTCTTTTTCATCGTGACCATGTCTAAAACTATAGCCAGGTCTAAATAAAATAGTCCGTGGTCAATAACTCTTTTGTTACGACTTACTCATAAGACCAGTCTTGTGTACAGATTACAACATATATATAGCAATACCGATATACTTCCAAGAATTCATGTTTAAAAAAAAGAAACTTTATCGGGTTCTCAATATGAGTTTCATACTCATTGTCTAATGAAAATGACCTTTATTTTAACCTAAATGTATGCAAAGCCTCATCCACAGACGACACTCTTACCTGTGTTCGGTCGGCTAACTGGTCATCGAAAGCAAGGACGAATAGTTACTTCTGTGGACAGTTATAAAGAATATTGTCCAGAAGCTTAAGCCGTCAGCAGGATCTGTATCTGGCGTTCTTCATATACGGAGTGTTGTTTTCATTAATAAAATTCTCGCAATAGTACGGACAGATTTTATTCCGCCACGTGCCGAAAAAAGTACAAATATATATACCTCTACCGGTGTTGTCATAGCGACGACTGTCCCAGATCATAGCCGCGGGCATTTACCTGTAGACTTATGTCAAACTGTACGAGTGCAGTCAGTTTTGGTACATTGGTTTTCGATAAGAGATCAAACTTTAGTACGGCAAAGTACTATGAGATTGCAGCCGAAGCCTCGCTCATGCATATTATATCAGCCACGAAACTAGTATGCATTTTTAATTAGATGTACATGTCATAATGGGGCTTTTATCGTCTTAATTATTGGCGGCATTTTGTATAGATGTATAGGATGATTTTGAAAGGAGTAACCGTTTTTATGACGATGTACTAGAAATGGGTTTTTATAGCCGCTAAAGGTAGGCGGGTTAGAAATTTGGAGTCTATGGCTTTCCACCTTTCTCGTATATAGTACCATGTAAAGTATGATTATCGTTTTTTAATCTAGACCTCTTAAACGTCTAAAAATGGTCTTAGGGCACTCTGGTGGGTCAATGATTATATAATCTGTAACTAATTCTCAGATCCCTGTGAATAGTTTCTGTGTCTCTGTTGGAGATGTTCTACAATTTGTGACAACGACAAAGTGCACCTGAAGTGGAAGAAATAGTCTGTTTCGAAGGGTCTACCTGTTTGAAACATAGAAAGCTGTATTGAACAGAGCATTTAACCTTTTTGTACTGCTGGATTTAATTTGTGTAATTGATGTTTGATTGTATTTGAATATGTGCACTATGTTTATCAGAACATATGCTCTAGTGTTTTCGGTTTTGATCATGATGGAGCAACCCTTTTTAAAAGCACTCTCACGACCAGTTATTTCAGGGTAAGATTTACTTACTGTGCAGGTCATAAACTGTTGCGTCTACCTCTAACCAGGGAGATTCTTTTTGAACGGTTTTGGGAATTTCTTTTCACATATTGATTCATATAAAGTCTTGTTTTTCTCATCTGTTTTTCCATCGACGTCAATTTTCCGTTTGCCCAGGGTTTGAAAGTACAGCTTTCCTTGCAGGTAGGGCGTTATAGGCCATGAGCTAGGAGGGTCCCACATGCACCCCTCCCCCAAACCTCCGAACCAATATTTTTCTGAACCCTTATGACCCACTGATCACAAATCAAAATGTTAACATTGCATAAGTTGGGATGAACTTCCTGTTATGACGTCATCAAGATGGCCGCCATCTCGAATTTAACTTAAAATTGAAAAATAGTCATAACATTGGCATTTTTCAACCAAAATAGACAAATAAGGTATCAAAATGACCACAATAGAACATCAAATACATATCAGGACCAAATAATCCAATATATGTAGTAATTTGTACACAGGAAATGAAAAAATAACATTTTAAGCCCAAAAATGATAGCATTTTTTCATATTTGGCTTGACGCAGCAAAAGTGTTTCCCAACAGCAAACTATTATTCGTAATCATTTATTTGACATCTTATCAATCAGTAAAAACAAAAACAACAACAAAAATATAATAATGCAAAAGAGAATTATTGTTAAACCATCATTTGGTGTACAAAACATTACCGGGTGCGTATCCTGGGCTTTTGATTGTTATTTTTCCCAAACAGCTGAAACTACAGTTCCCTTGTGTCTTAGAATTTCCTGAATATAACATTGGCTATTGACGATTTATATCTTAACCAATTTGAATTTAAAGTTGCCTGAATATCTTATTGTGACTTCAAAATAATCCATTTTCATGTTCGAAATTTTGTAGACTAGTATCGTCTCAAAATGAATCATTACAGCACAACGCCAACTGATATCTAATTAAAACTGAGGTAAGCCCGTGTTTCCGTTAATACCATGACACTTTTCAAAACGTTTTGTGTTTTTTAGAATGAGCACATTTGTTGTTTATATCTTGTGTATAACATAAGGAAATGTCAGATGGTTACTACAGTCTCACATATTTCTTTCACTATTTCTTAATGATAATCATTATCATTGTGCAGGCTTTCTCGCCAAAGTGTCATCTCCGATAAAAAATGAATAAATAAAGTATGTGTATCAAAATTTATTTCAAAGCTTATGCTTGAATATTATTTGTCTACAATATTAATGTAGAACTATATGAAATCAAGAATGTGTCTGGTATAAATATCGCCAAATCAGGGACGTAGATTACTTATAAATCATGTATATGCAAATTACACTCATCTAAATTAATTTTAAGTGGGGTGATCATTCTGCAGATTAAAGTAGGCCTAACGTATATACGTAACGTAACCCCGCGGGGCCCATCCATGCGCCGTCCCCAGCTAAAATAGGGTCTCCCCCCGATCCCGTCCCTCGCTAGCGTCGGTTAATTAGTCATGGGGAAATTTTACTTCTAATGGCACCTTCGAATTTTAATGAAAATCTTAATTCGTCTAGTTCTAGAATTGTAAACTACGTAAATCCACCGCATGCTCCGTATTTTGACAGCGAAAAATGTAAATACATCACCCCACGTCCCTACTCGCATGACTTATGTCATTCTACATGCAAAATTTGTTGGTTTTTAATTTTCCTCTCAATATCTGTGTCTATGTTCGCATTTAAAAAATGTAAGCATCTACCATTGGCCATTCTCTCGCTTCGAGCTCCCCTCAATGCCGCCTCAGCGCCCCCTAAGTCAGAGGTACGCACCTCCTGCACACCCCGATTCCGTTAACCTTCTCCACGGTGGTGTGAAATTAAACTCAGCATGTTCGGTTATATTCAGTGTGAAAATCGTAAACTCAGAGTATAACATTATATTCAGCGTGTCAGATTAAACTCAGGATGTTCGGTTATATTCAGTGTGAAAATCATAAACTCAAAGTGTCCGATTATATTCAGCGTGTTTTGTTAAATTCAGAGTTGTCCGGTTAAACTCAGAGTGTCCGATTATATTCAGCGTGTTAGGTTAAATTCAGAGTTTTGTGTCAATCAATCTTGCGCAAAGCGGGGACCCCGGGTCAGTCCTACCAGTGTCTTCCCACTCTGTCAACATATCCTATTTTAACATTAGGAGGGAGAACAATAGGGGCTAATTACAGGAAAGTTATAGTCTGTTTTAGAAAATGGTTTACCTGTATTTACCTGTGCTACACCTGTACCATTAAAATAGCCGATGTATGCAAAAATATGACATGAACAAGATTATGGTATATCAAGCGCATTATGGATAAACAAGGTATATCCCATTCTAGTCTACTACCAAAATTTAAGATAGCACACACGTTAAATATTACGTCTAATGATTTAAATTTCTAAATAATAGTACACAAATTGGTCGCATTTTTCATGTCATTATCTGAAAGAAAGAAATCCAAACCGACACTCACTTTTGTTTTAAATTGTGTCTGCAACCGTACACCCTATTGAATTCGAAAACCGTTGCGACAAGCTAGTCTGACATGCGAACAACAAATTGTTTGAATTCATATGTATTTTTAACATTAAATTGTAAACATATTATATATCCAATGGAAAACGGAAAAGTCTAAAGTTTCCAATATTGAATCACGTAAAACTATACCTCAATATAAGTCGGCAAATCGAAAGCTGAACGAAAAATCTAGCTGTGTTTTCCTGTCATGGTGTGATATTCAATGGCATTTTTTGAAATTAAGAAAACAGATAAATAATATATCTTTTGGTAATGGTTGAAACTTTATCATACTCTTCAGGCAATACTACATCCGTGAATCATGGTATCATCAGTAACGCAGCAAATTAGTGATACAAAGCACAGTACCGTGGTCTTCATGTCGCCGAAGCGGGATCCGGGAAACGGATCAAACATGCGTTGCCCGTACTAGTTGCACTAACAGTGTGCGCGCGTATGATCTGGGACAGTCGTCGCTATGAACAACACCGTAAGAGTAAATATATTTGTACATTTTCGGCAGCGTTGGCGGAATAAAATCTGTCCGTACTATTGCGAGAATTTTATTAATGAAAACAACCACTCGTAATGGGAAGAACGCAGATACAAGATTCCTGTGACGGCTTAAGCTTCTGTTTGACAATATTCTTTATAACTGTCCACAGAAGTAACTATTGCGTCCTTGCCTTACGATGAACCAGTTAGCAGACCGAAACACAGGTAAAGAAGTACTAGTGTCGTCTGTGGAATGAGGCTTTGCATACTATTTAGGTTAAAATAAAGGTCATTTTCATTAGACAATGAGTATGAAACTCATATTGAGAACCCGATAAAGTTTCTTTTTTTTTTAACACGAATTCTTGAAGTATATCGGTAATTGCTATATAGAATGTTGTTAATCTGTACACAAGACTGGTCTTATGATAAGTCGTAACAAAAGAGTAATTTGAGCGTCACGACTATTTTATTTAGACCTGGCTATAGTTTTAGCATGGTCACGATGAAAAAGACTACTGACGTAAGTTTAGATAAGGTCATCATAATTCGGTACGGGTCAAATATATTCTAAGAACTGGCATGGATAATCAGTAAATGTTTTTCGAAAATTGTGTCAAAATTCAAAATTAGTAGAGAAACCTTAAGGCACGGGATAAGGAAATTTGGAGTCCATTGATAATTAAGTAACGCATTGTTGTTTCGTCTCGTCGTATGATTCTAGAAATATACGTGCTTCCTTCAATAGTTATATTATTTACTGTCGTGTTATCAAACTATGTACTTGTTGTTTGCATGTGTAATATAGACATTACGTATATGTACATGTAGCAGTGCAAGTATATATATGTTCCTCGTATTTATTTCCATTTAGGCATTTATATCTGTCATATTTTTGGAAATAGGCTAAAATATATACATTTTAATTCTAATATAAAGACAATCATTATTTTACAGTATTTAACATACAATTTTCTCAGTATCTGCATTTACATGAAACCTACTATAAGAATAGGGCTAATGAAAAATAATTATATTACACAGTTTATTATAAAACAGTTTCTATCATCTAATTAAAAGCCGCATTACCTTTCCGGATGCAAAGTATAAAGGTTTCTTAAAAAAAACATTAATAGCATCAAAAACGCATACTGATGACCTAAAAAGAAGGTTACGACTCCAATACATATGCAAGATATCTGCGTAATATATGGAGAATTCAATTCGCTGTTTTGCCGTCTGGCGCAGTATTAGTCAACTACCGCGCGGTATTTAGGAACGACGGCGGGAACATAATACGAACCCGCGGTTTAATGAAAATAAATATTTTATTTATTTTAATCAAATTGTTCAGAAGGTGATGAATAAATGTAGTAATTAACGGTAAGTTAATAATTTTAAGACTCTACAAAATTATCGATCTGTTTTACAATTCTCAATTTTAAAAATTAAAAGCCGTTTTCGGAAATGTAGTGGGCCTTTAAGGAAAAAACATAGTAATACAAAATGATCTTTAGATTGCCATCATATGTGGAGAAATTAACTATCTGTAAGTTTTGTATAATAATAGATCTTTACAAGTGAAATGTGATTTTATTTAAGAAAAACAATATAAGAATAAAAAGTAGAGTACCAAAGTACATTGTACTTTACTTGACCTATGGTACAGTGTAGCCAGGTAAATACAGGTAAAACCCATTTCTAAAACAGAACTATAACTTTCCTGTAATTAGCCCCTATTGTTCTCCTCCAATGTTAAAAATAGGATATGTTGACAGAGTGGGAGACACTGGTAGGACCTGACCCGGGTCCCGCTTTGCGCAAGATTGGATTGACACAAAACTCTGAATTTAACTAAAACACGCTGAATATATCGGACACTCTGAGTTTAACCGGAACAACTCTGAATTTAACAAAACACGCTGAATATAATCGGAGCAGCTTTGGAGTTTATGATTTTTCACACTGGATATAAACCGAACATCCTGAGTTTAATCTGACACGCTTGAATATAATGTTAATACTCTGAGTTTACGACCTTTCACACTGAAATATAACCGAACATGCTGATTAATTTCACACCACCGTGGAGAAGGTTAACGGAATCGGGGTGTGCAGGAGGTGCGTAACTCTGACTTAGGGGCGCATGGGAGGCGGCATTGAGGGAGCTCGAAGCGAGAGAATGGCCAATGGTAGATGCTTAATTTTTTTATAATGCGAACATAGACACAGATATTGAGAGGAAAATTAAAACCAACAATTTTGCATGTAGAAATGACATAAGTCATGCGAGTAGGGACGTGGGGTGATGTATTTACATTTTTCGCTGTCAAAAATACGGGCATGCGGTGGATTTAGCAGTAGTTTACAATTCTAGAAGCTAATTTAATAATAAAAAATGAAAAAAAGGAACGATAAAAGTGAAAACGATTGGAAACGATATCTCGCATAACAGATCTGAAATATAATTATAAAAAAAAAATATATAATCCAGATAACTGAGACGCTGTTTATCCAGAAAAAAAAAAAAATTTAAGATTTTCATTAAAAATTCGAAGGTGCTTGGATTATTTGACTATACCGACGGCTAGCGGAGGGACGGGGATCGGGGGGGGAGACCCTATTTTAGTCTGGGGGGTGGATGGGCCCCGTGGGTTACGTTACGTATATACGCGCTTTAGTTTATGTGTCACCCCACTTAAAATTAATTTAGATGAGTGTAATTTGCATAAACTGATTTATAGTAATCTACGTCCCCTGATTTGGGCGATTATTTGTTTATGATTTCATTGTTCCTACATTAATATTGTAGACAAATAATATTCAAGCATAAGCTTTTGGAAATAAATTTTGATACAGCATAACTTATTATATTAGTATTATTATACGAGATGACACTTTGGCGAGAAAGCCTGCACAATGATAAATGATTATCATTAAGAAATAGTGAAAAGATAATTTATGTGAGACTGTTAGTAACCATCTGAACATTTCCTTATAATGTTATACACAAAGATAATAAACAACAAATGTGCTCATTCTAAAAACAAAAACGTTTTGAAAAGTGTCATGGTATTAACGGAAACACGGGCTTACCTCAGTTTTTAATTAGATATCAGTTGGCGTTGTGCTGTAATGATTCATTTGAGACGATATAGTCTACAAAAATTTCGAACATAAAAATGGATTAATTTTGAGTCCATAAGATATTCAGGCAAACTTTAAATTCAAATTGGTTAAGATATAAATCGTCATAAGCAATGTTATATTTCAGGAAATATCTATAGACACAAGGGAACTGTTAGTTTCAAAGCTGTTTAGGGTTGCAAAGCCCCAGGATACGCACCGGTAATGTTTTGTACACCAAATGATGGGTTTAACAATAATTCTCTTTTGCATTATTATATTTTTTGTTGTTGTTTGTTTTTACTGATTGATAAGATGTCAATAAATGAATTACAGATTGATTTGCTGTGGGAACACTTTTGCCTTGCGTCAAGCCAATATGAATGCTATATTTTGGAGTTAAAATGTTAATATATATTTCATTCCTGCGTCAAATTACTTAACATATATTGGATTTTTGGGTCCTGAATATGTATTTGATAGATTCTATTGTTGGGTCATTTTTGATAGCCTTTATTTGTCTATTTTGGTTGAAAAAATGCCAATGTTATGACTATTTTTCATTTTTAGAGTTAAATTCGAGATGGGGGCGGGCCATTTGATGACGTCATAACAGGAAGTTCATCCCAACTATGCAATATTACTTGTTTGTGTGTGGGTCATAAGGTTCAGAAAAATTATTGGTTCGGAGGTTTGGGGGAGGGTGCATGTGGGACCCTCTAGCATGATGATTGCAAGGAAGCTGTACTTTCAAACCCTGGGCAAACGGAAAATTGACGTCGATGGAAAAAACAGATGAGAAAAAAACAAGACTTTTATGATCAATATGTGAAAAAGAAATTCCCAAAACGCGTTCAAAAAGAATCTCCCTGGTTAGAGGTAGACGCAACAGTTATGACCTGCACAGTAAGTAAATCTTACGCCTGAAATAACTGTCGTGAGAGTGCTTTTAAAAAGGGTTGCTCCATCATGATGCAAAACCGAAAACACTAAGCATAGTTCTGAATAAACATAGTGCACATATTCAAATACAATCAAACATCAATTACACAAATTAAAATCCAGCAGTACAAAAAGGTTAAAATGCTCTGTTTTAATACAGCTTTCTATGTTTCAACAGGTAGACCTTCGAAACAGACTATTTCTTCCAAACTTCAGGTGACTTTGTCGTTGTCACAAATTGCTAGAACATCTCAACAGAGACACAGAAACTATTCCAGGGATCTGAGAATTATGTTACAGATTATATAATCATTGACCCACCAGAGTGCCTAAGACCATTTTTAGACGTTTAAGAGGTCTAATTAAAAAACGAATAATCATACTTTAACATGGTACTATATCGGAAAGGTGGAAAGCCATAGACTCCAAATTTTCTAACCGCCTACCCTTTAGCGGCCTAATAAAAACCCATCTAGTCATGCGTCATAAAAAACGGTTACTCTTTCAAAATCACCTATACATCTATACAAAATGCCGCCAATAAATTAAAGACGATTAAAAGCCCCATTATGACATGTACAATCTAATTAAAAATGCATACTAGTTTCGTGGCTTTGATATAATATGCATGATGCGAGGCTTCGGCTGCAATCTCAATAGTAGCTTTGCCGTACTAAAGTTGATCTCTTATCGAAAACCAATGTACCAAAACTGACTGCAACTCGTACAGTTTTTGAATAAGTCTAAGGTAAATGCCCGCGGCTATGATCTGGGACAGTCGTCGCTAGACAACACCGGTAGATGGTTATATATATTTGTACTTTTTTTCGGCACGGTGGCGGAATAAAATCTGTCCGTACTATTTGCGGAATTTTATTAATGAAAACAACACTCCCGTATATGAAGAACGCCAGATAACAGATCCTGCTGACCGCTTAAGCTTCTGGACAATATTTTCTTTATAAGCTGGTCCACAGAAGTAACTATTCGTCCTTGCTTTCCGATGACCAGTTAACCGGAACGACACAGGTAAGAGTGTCGTCTTGATGAGGCTTTGCATACATTTAGGTTAAAATAAAGGTCAATTTTCATTAGACAATGAGTAATGAACTCATATTGAGAACCCGATAAAGTTTTCTTTTTTTAAACTGAATTCTTGAAGTATATCGGTATTGCATATATATGTTGTAATCTGTACACAAGACTGGTCTATGAGTAAGTCGTACAAAAGAGTTATTGACCACGGACTATTTTATTAGACCTGGCTATAGTTTTTAGACATGGTCAGCGAATGAAAAAGGACTACTGACGGTAAAGTTTAGATAAGGTCATCATAATTCGGACGTCAAATATTTAAAGACTGGACATGGATTAAATCAGTATTGTTTTTTCGAAATTGTGTCAAATTCGAAATTAGTAGAGAAACCTTAAGCACGGAATAGGAAATTGGAGTCCATTGGATAATTAGTCAAACCAATTGTTGTTCGTCTCGTCGAGATCTAAGAAATAAACGTGCTTCCTTCAATAGTTTATATTTTTTACTGTCCGTGGTTATCAAGCTATGTACTTATTTGTTCATGTGTAATTAGACATTACGTATATGTTACATTTAAAGTGCAGTATAGATATGTTTCCTCGTTTTATATTCCATTTAGCATTTTTTCCGTCATATTTTGGAAATAGGCTAAAATATATACATTTAATTCCTTATATAAGACAATCATTGTTTTACAAGTATTTAACATACAAATTTCCTCAGTATCTGCTTTACATGAAAACCTACATATAAGAATAGGCTAAATGAAAATAATTATATTACAGCAGTTATTATAAAAACAGTTTTCTATCATCTAATTAAAAGGCCCATTACTTTTCCGGAGCAAAGAATAAAGGTTTCTTAAAAACATTAATAACATCAGAAAACGCATACTGATAGACCTTTAAAAGAAGGTTACGACACCAAAACATATGCAAGATATCCTGGCGTAATATATGGATAATAAAAGATTCAATTCGCTTGTTTTGCGTCTTGGCGCAGTGAATAGTCAATACCGCGCCGTATTTAGGACTGACGGCGGGAAACATAATACGACCCGCGTTATGAAAATTTTATTTATTTTAATCAAATTGTTTTAGAAGGTGAATGATAAATGTAGTATTAACGGTAAGTTAATTAATTTAAGACTCTACAAAATTATCGATCTTGTTTTACATCCATTTTAAAAAATTAAGCCGTTCGGAAATGTAGTGGGCTTTAAGGAAAAAAAAGATAGGTATAAAATTGATCCTTTAGATTGCTAATCAATATGTTGGAAAATTAACTATCTTGTAAGTTTTGTCTATAATAGATCTTTACAGAAGTGAAATGTGATTTTTATTTTAGAAAAACAATATAAGAATAAAAGTAGAGTACCAAAGTTACTTATTGTACTGTACTGTGACCTTA
>SAYR01005640.1:8870-30710 GCA_004382745.1 Argopecten irradians irradians
TTGTTTTAATGTAATTTATGCAGGCAGACTATGTTTTATTCCTGTATCTGTTAGATTGATATATGTATATAGATGTATGAAGAGGCTGGTAGGGATAGGTGATGCGGTCAGTTATAATCTCGTAGCGCATGATGCGGTCAGTCTAATCTCGTGGCGCATTAATTTAGGCTATTTTTAGACCACTATAAATACCAATTACGCAGCTTAATTCAAGCAGAAGCTGAGGACGACAATCATGGATCAACAAGGTCCTCGGTCAAGGTCAATTGTTTTTTAATTGTGCCTTTTGCATCAATTATTTAATTTAAATTTACAGTTTTAAGCATTACCCACCACCTTCCCCTTTACAGCCTCCTGTTTCTTTTATTATTCATTTGATGTTATACATTGTCTAACTTTTATAGGCGGATTTGACCCTCATCTAAGACTTTTTTGGTATAAATATAACAAATATTATATTTTGTTACAACCGTCGTTTAATATAATAAACGGCCATTTTCAACTCAAATGGAATGTCTTTGTTGTTACTTAAGTAGTACCAAGTCTTACAAGCTTTGCCATGGTGTTTGCCCTGTATAAATAATAACTAGTAATGCAGAAACTTATGTAACATTCGATTTTACTGTATGTATATATATAGTCTCAATCATCTGAAGTTCAAAGTCAGACAATCGAACAGTTGTCGTTTACTGCGAATACCCGTACTTGTTCTGTATGGGAAGCAATATATGTTTATTGACCATCACTATAAATCATCGTCAATTTAGTGATCTCTCTGAGTGCATAGATAAACAGTAATTTACGAATCTATAACTTATGATTTATGTACATGTATGTTTAGATTAGCTCTATCAGTTTGGAAATCACGTCATTGTTTTAATTGTTTGTACTCATTTCAGTGCATTGTAGACCCGAATGTTATGATTTTTGGTTTGGTAGTACTCATTTACGGTTCTTATTTGACTTATTAAAATTACATATGCAGTTGGCAAAGTTTAGTGATGACTATCTTCTTGATTCATCAGTATGAAACGGACGCCACAGATAGCTTTGAAATAAAATTTAAGATAAAGCAAGTCCCCACTGACCACTCCTCCGCTGAAAATTGATTATATAACAATTCTACTGAAACATATTAATGGTTTAATATTGATAATGAATTTATCAGAACAATGTTTGAATTATGATGCATGACAATTTGCAACTTTCACTGTGTCAGCAATATATCCCATTCGTATTCACGGTTTCGTATGTTTTATTGTTGTGTTACAGATGATCTGCATGCCATCACATATGACTACATTTTGTCTCTCAGCTCGAAGTGCAATAACTCATTGAGATTCGTGATATAAAGCGATTGATTATATGTTGATGAGAATCTTGGATACATTCCCGGGATTTGTTTTGGAATTTCGCTGTGCATCCTTTCTCCAGTAAGGTAAAAGGCAAACTTGTGTTAAATGACATTTTAATATAATGAATGTCGACGATTTCATGTTTACAACACTCAGAACTCCTTGGATTTAAACACCTTACATTGATCTCGATTGTGATACAAGAATATTAATTTTGAAATGTATTATTAAAATTAAAGCGACTATTTAAAAAAAACCTTGATTACCACCAATGACACTACATTGCTATATTTCAATAACTGTTCATTTTCGTACGCGCGCTGAGGGTGTTATTAGGTTTTTGTTGTATAGGAATGTTTGTTTTTCTGAAATATTCACACACCTATTACATCCGAGGCCATGCTATACATCTGAGTTCCGATTGTGTATACAGCGGAATCGTGTGATGCTGAGAACAACCATTTCAAAGTATCGTCCTAAAAGACATCATGCACCAATAGTTTCTCGTTGATATTGCATTAGATCACAATTGAATGTTTAATAATTTGCCTTCCTCGTGGCGAAAATGGAATGGATACAAGTACATAACTAAGGGAAATAAGACAGTAAATATATCATCCAGCCGTCCAACTACTAATCTATCTTAATCTAGAAGTTGATTACCTTTTGCTCGACAGGTAAAACGTAAATAAATAGATACAATTATATAAGACTCGATCTGTTTCCCTATTGCTTTAAAGATGCTCCACGACCGTCAGAACATAAACAATATGGAACATCTTGATAATAACTGAATAGATGTTTAATCGTGTATTTACAGTATATCCGGTATGTCCAAATTATTAAAGAAAATACATAGGAAATAACTGGTTTTTCGTTTGGTGCGCAATAAGTACATGCTATATAGGACATTGTTGTAATTTACGGCATTATTATGAAACAGACTATAACGCTTATCAGGAGCTGACTATACTGTGTGTAAACATGTATCGATGACCTAGTGACCACATGGTCCTCTTCTGATAACACATGCAATGTGTTCAGTGCTGTCTGTATAACGACTGGTCCACTAATGTCAACAAGTGACATAACAATTGTTAGGTGGATTTTTTGGGATGAATTGAAGTGACATAAGACGCCCAAGCTTTACTAATGATGTCAATAATGTAAAGTAACTAACATTGGTGAGAAATATTTAGTCGTTATGAAAATTACCATTCGTCGCTTTGTGTAACGTCACTTCTGATTGGCTGAGTTAACGGCGTAGTGATTTTATAAAAAGAGTCCCAAAATGAATTCGTAATTTTATTAAAGAGATCATCTTTAGTAAATTAAGTTACAATGTATAAGAATTAATTTATTTTGATGTTTTATGTAAAGGAGATATAACACAAAAGTCTTAATGTACTTTCATCAAAACCCGCTCGGTTAATTTAGAGTACAGTAAGATTTTTTTCCATAATATGAAAAATATATTCAAGTTAATGCTTAATAATAGTATTTATATAATATTTTCAGATTATCTATCTACATCCACAATGGCTACAAACATACCTGACGAGGCTATCAGTATCCATAACGAGATGGTTGACGAATTAAGTATAAGCATGACAGACCAGCAGTTCAAGAAGCTTAAACGTCTTCTGGAAGACGTTCCACTAACAGAGACTGATAAAAGAAAAATAAAATCAGTACAGAAACTGTTTTCTTGCCTCGTTGACAAAACATTCATTTTTTACGGAGACTACGAAAAATTAAAACCAAAATTAACATTAGTGAAACCGTCACTGTGTACAATTGTGCAACGCCACGTAGTAGCTATTGAAAAGATACTTAGACCGGAACCCGAGCCGGAACTAGGTAAGTAAAACACCTGTAGAAGTGATATGTTTGACGTATTTTTGAGTTAAGTCGTACATGTGTTAATATATAACATTCTAAAACGTAGGTTCACTACTCTACATTCCCTGTAGTCAAAAGAACCATGAAACACGCATATTGATCATCACCTTTAATTGACGGATCGCCTGCTGTCAATCGTAACCGCACGTGACTTCGCATTTTGTATCGCGTATGCTACATGTACAATGTTTGCTCCGACATTAAACAGCTAAACGATACTGCCTGGCGATCGGTCAATCCCTTGAGATATTCTAGGTGTAAAACCATTCGCATTACATTTATACATAACAATTACATGCTTAAAACATAATAAAGAACCTATGAATATTGGACAATGATTTATTAAGTGTATCATTTTAATGTTGCATAATGTTAATAAAGTTCTGTAGCGCCATAAAATTTTAGCGCACATGCGATCTTGAACAGGTTAGCAATGATGAATTTGCACAATCACTATAATATTTAAGTAAAAGATATACAAAAAGAACAATTTACGCAATCTCATTTAAGCGTAGTTTTGCTGCAACGAAAATGACAACTATATATCAAGAAACTCATTATGAGATTTGTCTGATCACTAGTGATTTAATTATATATTTATGATCCTATCGTTGCAGTGGTTAAAATCTAGTGTATCTTTTGTACACATTGTCAGTTAAAACAGTAATGTAAGAATAAAATCGAAAGAATCTTGCTACTTTGGTTTTAATTTAAAAGTTCTCTGCTGTTGTCGACACCAAATTTAAATAAATTATTTGATAAAATCAATCCTTTAAAAATTAAATGAAGGGTTTGTAGACATACGATTTATTCAGAAAATACATAAGCACATGTCGCTTTTGGATTGTAGTACTATTTATTAAATATATTAATACAGATATTTAATCATTGATATCCGCTTCTATTTATTGGAAGAACCTTTTGAACACGAGGAAATTACCATCATGATGCATAGGAAAGTATACAAGACCTGGGAAGGATCATCGGCAGCTTTCGTAGACTGTAAAGTGGATCCGGTTCCTGATCGAATTGTTTGGAAGAGAGACAAAACAACACCATTGACACAGAAAGTTCTGCATGACAATCATAAATACTATTATAGTCCGCAAACGCCTACACTTGTGATTAGAGACCCCAACAAAACAATGGACGAAGCTCAATACCAATGCAGGGTAGGAGCTAGAGGAACAAATGTCGATAGTGACATAGTTCAAGTCCAAGTTGGTAAGTTTATCATTTAGATTTAAGCGAAAAGTTAGTATAGAAGAACGCTTAATAATTAACTGCAAGAGGAAAAGTTGATTATGGCAAGAACGATAGAAACATTGACAATAACTGTAAACTTTCTGATAATATGTTTATCGAGTGTATGTTTCTGTTTCGAATGCCATACACGTTAATTATTTTACGCAGCTGATACTGAACCATTCAAGAGTACATCTGCAACAAATATTCCGGGACCAAGTGGAGATGTTTACCAAACTACATCAAGAACCCCGGGGCCCAGTGAAGGTAATTCTCAAACTACAACTGGCATCCCGGGACCCGGACCCAAACCACAGCAAGCATCATTGGACTGATTTACTACTTCTTATATTGGCTATATTTTCTACAAAAAGTCTGAATCAACAAACCATTTGTTGTCCTTAATGCTATTTTTAACAAAAAATGGTCTATATTTTACTTTTTGTATAAACTTGAAAACCTTTCCACTACCAAATATACACAATACATTATATAATATTATATACGGCAAATCAATTCATTATAGCTAGCAAATTGTCAGATGCCATGTTTTCATACCTAGAATATAATTGAGAATATGCTGTACATTAACAAGAAGACTAAATGAATTGAATAAACTTATCATTTGATTTCAGAACTCGCAAGCAGTAAGCACACCACCACTTCTGGATTAGAAACGCTGTCCCGAAAACGGAAAATGAGGTACATGTATATTGAATATGTTAGATATGTAGCGATTTTCCACTATTTCCATTTGCTAATACACGGTCACGTGACGTTCGATATATAGCATATCGACTCAGTTATTCCATTTTTAGAAAAACCATGGCAATATCTCTTTATGAACTTCATTAAGCAAACGTCGAATTCTTCATGATGGCGTCTAGAACGAATAATCATACCCTGCCTTCACTCCCTTCCCGGCAGGGTATGAATTCCACCCAATTGCCGAAAGTGTTGCAAGCCCCGATGTGATCCATATCGGGCACTTTGATATCCACATGTAACTGTATTGTTCTGGTAACTATGATTAATATTCAATTCACAAATCTTTCGGTTATAATGTTTCATCAACTTTTAGTGGTAAAATCCAAGGCAAACACAACACACATGCAATTCTGCTCAAATACGCCGCCATGTTTGATTTACCGGAAGCCGTGACGAAATGAAACACCCAACAGGTAAAATGTTTTGAACTTAAAATAAAAAGCCAACAAACTAGGAATAAACATTTTGAAACTGAACAAATGTAAGTATTATTTGGAATTTAGCGATAAAGAATTTTTTTAATTCATGTTAAAAACTCATTATATTTCTTTCGTAGTTCCATATATGGTACTAGTGGCCATATTTGGAGCGAGAGACTTTCTAACGAGAAGCATCATGGCGGCCAAGTGAGCCGTGTCGATATGAGCCATTCAAATGTGCTTACAAACTTAATGTAGACATGCAGGTTGGTAAATAAATAATCATTTTATGTTTAAAATGTTTGATATTGTTGAATGCAATAACAAATTTACATGACACACGTGGAATGTAACATTTTCATCACTGGATATTTTGCAACACTATGGGCAATTGGAAGGAATCGTAGCTCTGATGACGACCATCTTTCAGAAATCTTCTATCCGTCGTTCAGAGCTACATCTACGCAACTAGATAGCAAACGATGTTCTTGTAATCAACATGCACATACGTATACAGTATATTAGTATATTCGTAATTAACTATATGAACCATAAAATAATGTAACATGAACGTGGTTACTACAAACCTAATTATAAAAAATTGCAAAATGATTTTGAGACGAAATTGCTTTGAACAGGTTAATGCAATGCGGAAGATCAGCCCGTAAGTAAAAGAGGTATGTTATTGATTAATACGATGTTAAAGGGGCAATCTAGTAAAATATATTTTCATAACCATACAATTGTTCTTTATCACTTACGATAAAAAGCAATAATATTCCACGATATTATTTTCAATTAATTATTAATTGATGTCACAGACATTTCTAATCGTATAACACTTATAACCATACGATTATACTGATACAATATGTAATTGTGCACACTATACCTATGCCCGAATCATGTAATATATTATTTCAATTTCAACAAATTTATTTTAAAAAGTACACGGAAAAAGACTGAACAACAGGCAAAGTTATATATGGTTTGGGCGCTTTTTGGCTCCCATATCCATCAGATTTTCAATCTTTTGTTTAGTAATTGAATGGATGAATATCAAATATCGAGTATATCATTGATAGCATAATAGCTATGTACCATTGCAGCTGTAGTTGTTATGGTAACCATCGTGAATATACAAAAAAAAATATGAAAATGAATTAAAGATGCTCCACCGCCGACAGAGCATAAATGATATTCATAATTTGAACAATAATTGGTGTTTAATCGTGTATATATATGTCTAGTTAACACAAAATATAATATACATTAATTTATTTTGCCTTTGGTGCATGTGCAATCAGTATATCATTCCATATAGGATATAGTGCAACGGATATTTCATAGTAACCAAGGCAACTTTATTTCTAAACTGCAATAATAGAAAATTGTTACTACAATTAAATCAGGGATGTACAAAATATTTCAAATGGAAGAATTTTACTTTTCAATACTCTAAAATTAAAACAAAAATCGATGGATTTTAAGGCCAAAAAAGACCCAAAGTCTAAATAGCCGTTTAACATTTTAGTGTAAACATCATTTCAATACTATATATGAAATAACGTATTTTTAAAACCTGTACAGTCATATATGATATATTGTATTTACGCAATAGTGTTAATAGTAATACAAATGTATACATGTAACATCAAATAAGTGTTTATATACTGTACTATTTGCTTGGAAATCTATTTTTGGCTCTTATAAACTCAAATTCGAAAACACAACAATTTACGAGTCAACAGTAACACTTAAGGTTAAGGATTGAGATATTTCTGTCCACTTGACAGATGCATGCAAGATTATTAATTCTCGATACGGTATAAAACGTTATTTGAAAGCATCAATTTCACTAAACTGTAAACTTAATACTGTGAACTACCACTTAACGTGGACCATAATGTACATTGATATCCTTTTGTATGGAAAATGAGATATCATTACAAAAGTTAGTTTTCGGACGATAACTCGAGATTATGTGGCTTTGAAGTTGGGCTTCTCTCTCTCTGTAATCTTTTCCTCCTAAACTCCCTTCAGCATGTTCCAGGGGTGGATATAACGGCAGTGAAAGTAACTCCTGGGATATCGAGGCTGTTTAAACTAGTTTAATTTAGTACCATATTGATCACATATCATACGTACGTTCGCCATAATACGTGGGTAACATCGCGATGCCTTATAACATATTTAAAATTCAATTTTGCATGTTTCACTCGAACAAAGAAGCTCAGATATTAATAATAATGTAATAAAAAACTTTGTTTTTTCGAGGATATAAAATTGTTTAGCAAAGCTAATCTTCCACAAGGTCTTCGGTTAGGAAAAGTTGATTAGTAAAAGACATTTGGTAATATCACCATATAAAACAGCATTTCCTACCACGGATTATTACATAATGTAAATTGACATTCAGTACAATTACAATGAAATTATCACAGATAATGAATAACTGTTTATAAAAGAGTCCAAATGAAGTGCAATGATATCAGAAAATTTTAAAAAAAAAAACCGCTGAAATTTCTTGCGCCAATCCATTGGTTCTCGGGCAATGATTCGACTAATCAAAGGTCCGGTTGGTCATATTCCACTAGTCTAATATCAACTTATTAATCCAACACCCAGCACATTTACACAACGGCCATAAAGTACATGTGGATATTATCCGAAAATACATGTTTATCAGTCTCAAAGTGCCCGATGTGGATCACATCGGCGCGGCTTGCAACACTATCGGCATTGGGTGGAAATTCATACCTGCGGGAACGGAGTGAAGGCAGGGTATGATTATTCGTTCTAGACGCATTATGAGAATTCGGCGTTTGCTTAATGAAGTTCATAAAGAGATTATTGCCTTGGTGTTTCTAAAATGGAAAAACCGAGTCGATATGCTAGATTTATCGAACGTCATGTGACCGTGTATTAGCCAATGGAAATAGTGGAAAATCGCTACATATCTAACATATTCAATATACATGTACCTAATTTCCGTTTAAGGGACAGCGTTTCTAATCCAGAAAGTGGTGGTGTGCTTACTGCTTTCGAGTTCTGAATCAAATGATAAGTTTTGTTCTATTCATTTAGTCTTCTAATGTACAGGATATTCTTAATTATATTCTAGGTATGGTATGAAGATATGGCCTCTGACAATTTGATAGCTATAATGAATTGATTTGCCATTTATGACTTTTTATAGAAAATATGGTCAACTATAAGAAGAAGGAAATAAGTTCAATAAGTCTTGCTGTGGTTTGGGTCTGGGTCCCAGGATGCAATTGCAATTTGGGAAATACCTCACTGGGTCCAGGGGTGCTTGGTTAGTTTTTGGTAAACATCTTTCACTGGGTCCGGAGTATTTGTTGCAGATGTATTCTTGAATGGTTCAGTATCAGCTGCGTAAAAATAATAACGTGTATTACATTCGAAACAGAAACATACACTTGTTAAACATATGATCAGAAAGTTTAACAGTTATCGTCAATGTTTCTATCGTTCTTGCCATAATCAACTTTTCCTCTTGCAGTTAATTATTAAGCGTTCTTCTATACTAACTTTTCTCTTAAATCTAAATGATAAACTTACCCACTTGGACTTGAACTATGTCACTATCGACATTTGTTCTCTAGCTCCTACCCTGCAATTGGTATTGAGCTTCGTCATTGTTTGTTTGGGGTCTCTAATACAAGTGTAGGCGATACGCGACTATAGTAGTATTTATGATTGTCATTCAGAACTTTCTTTCTCAATGGTATGGTTTTTGTCTCTCTTCCAAACAATTCGATCTGGTACCGGATCCACTTTACAGTCTACGAAAACTGCCGATGATCCTTCCCGGGTCTCGTATACCTTCCTATGCATCATGATGGTAGTTTCCTCGTTTCCAAAAGGTTCTTCCAATAATAGAAGCGGATATCAATGATAATTTATCTGTATTAATATATTTAATAAATAGTACTACAATCCAAAAGCGACATGTGCTTATATATTTTCTGAACAAATCGTATGTCTACAAACCCTTCATTTAATTTTTAAAGATTGATTTTATCAATAATTTTATTTAAATTTGGTGTCGACAACAGCAGAGAACTTTAAATTAAAACCAAAGTAGCAAGATTCTTTCGATTTATTCTTACATTACTGATACGACTAGATTTTAACCACTGCAACGATATGATCATAAAGGTATTATTAAATCCTAGTGATCAGACAAATCTCATAATGTGTTTCTTGATATATAGTTGTCACAGATATAAACTTATTTCAGCGTTTTCGCGGCAGCAAACTACGCTTAAATGAGATTGCGTAAATTGTTCTTTTTGTATATCTTTTACATAAATAGTATAGTGATTGTGCGAATTCATCATTGCTAACCTGTTCAAGATCGCATGTGCGCTTAAATTTTATGGCGCTACAGAACTTTATTAACATTATGCAACATTAAAATGATCACCTTAATAAATCATTGTCCAATATTCTCATAGTTCTTTATTATGTTTTAAGCATGTAATTGTTATGTATAAATGTAGTGGCGAATGGTTTTAACACCTAGAATATCTCAAGGGATTGACCGATCGCCAGGCAGTATCGTTTAGCTGTTTAATGTCGGAGCAAACATTGTACATGTAGCATACGCGATACAAATGGAAGTCACGTGCGGTTACGATTGACAGCAGGCGATCCGTCAATTAAAGGTGATGATCAATATGCGTGTTTCATGGTTCTTTTGACTACAGGGAATGTAGAGTAGTGAACCTACGTTTTTAGAATGTTATATATTAACACATGTACGACTTAACTCAAAAATACGTCAAACATATCACTTCTACAGGTTTTTACTTACCTAGTTCCGGCTCGGGTTCCGGTCTAAGTATCTTTTCAATAGCTACTACGTGGGTTTGCCAATTTGTAAGCACAGTGACGGTTTCACTAATGTTAATTTTGGTTTTAACTTTTTCGTAGTCTCCGTAAAAAATGAATGTTTTGTCAACGAGGCAAGAAAAAGTTTCTGTACTGATTTTATTTTTCTTTTTATCAGTCTCTGTTTAGTGGAACGTCTTCCAGAAGACGTTTAAGCTTCTTGAACTGCTGGTCCTGTCATGCTTATACTTAATTGTCAACCATCTCGTTATGGATACTGATCGCCTCGTCAGGTATGTTTGTAGCCATTGTGAATGTTAGATAGGTAATCTGAAAATATTTATAAATACTATTATTAAGCATTAACTTGAATATATTTTTTCATATTATGGAAAAAATCTTCACTGTACTCTAATTACCGAGGCGGGTTTTGATGAAGTACATTAAGACTTTGTGTTATATCTCCTTTACATATAAATAACATCAAATAAATTAAATTCTTTTACATTGTACTTAATTTACTAAGATGATCTCTTAATAAAATTCGAATTCATTTTGGGACTCCTTTTATAAAATCACTACGCCGTTAACCTCAGCCATCAAATGACGTTTTACACAAAGCGACGAATGGTAATTTCATAACGACTAAAATATTTCTCACCAATGTATAGTTTACTTTACATTATTGAATCATTATAAGCTTGGGGCGTCCTTATGTCACTTCAATTCATCCAAAAAATCCACCTAACAATTGTATGTCCTTGTTTGACATTAGTGGACCAGTCGTTAACAGACAGCACTGAACACATTGCATGTGTTATCAGAAGAGGACCATGTGGCACTAGTCATCGATACATGTTAACACACAGTATAGTCAGCTCCTGATAAGCGTTATAGTCTGTTTCATAATAATGCCGTAAATTTACAACAATGTCCTATATAGCATGTACTATTGATTGCGGCCAAAACGTAAAAACCAGTTATTTTCCTATGTATTTTTCTTTAATAATTTGGACATACCGGAATATACTGTAAAGTACCGATTAAACATCTATTCAGTTACTATCAAGATGTTCCATATTGTTTATGTCTTGACGGTCGTGGGAGCATTTTAAAGAATAGGGAAACAGAATTTCTTGATTCGAGTCTTATATAATTGTATCTATTTATTTCGTTTACCCTGTTCGAGCAAAGGTAATACTTCTAGATTAAAAAAGATTAGTAGTTTGGACGGACTGGATGATTATTTACGTCTTATTTTCCTTAGTTATGTACTTGTATCCATTCCATTTTCGCACACGAGGAAGGCAAATATTAACATTCAATTGTGATCTAATGCAATATCAACGAAAACTATTTGGTGGCTATGTCTTTTAGATTGACGATTACTTTTGAAATGGTTGTTCTCAGCATCACACATTCCGCTGTATACACAATCGGAACTCAGATGTATAGCATGGCCTCGGATGTAATAGGTGTGTGGAATATTTCAGAAAACAAACATTCCTATAAACAAAAACCTACTAACACCCTCAGCACGCGTACGAAAATGAACAGTTATTGAAATATAGCAATGTAGTGTCATTGGTGGTAATTTTCAAGGTTTTTTTTTTTAAAATAGTCGCTTTAATTTTAATAATAACATTTTAAAATTAATATTCTTGTATCACAATCGAGATCAATGTAAGGTGTTTAAATCCAAGGAGTTTCTGAGTGTTGTAAACAATGAAATCGTCGACATTTATTTATTAAAATGTCATTTTAACACAAGTTTGCTTTTACCTTACTGGAGAAAGAATGCACAGCGAAATTCCGAAAACAAATCCGGAGTGTATCCAAGATTCTCTCAACATATGATCATCGCTTTAATATCAGCGAGTCTCAATGAGTTATTGGCACCTTCGAGCTGAGAGACAAAATGGTAGTCATATGTGATTGGCATGCAGATCATCTGTAACACAACAATAAAACATCACGAAACCGTGAATACGAATGGGATAATATTGCTGATCACAGTGAAAAGTTGCAAATTGTCATGCATCATAATTCCAAACATTGTCTGATAAATTCATTATAAATTAAACCATTAATATGTTTTCAATAGAGATTGTTATATTAATCAATTTTCAGCGGAGGAGTGGTCAGTGGGGACTGCTTTATCTTTAAAATTTTATTTCAAGCTATCTGTGGGCGTCCGTTTCAATACTGATGAATCAAGAAGATAGTCATCAACTAAACTTTGCCAACTTGCATATCGATAATTTTAGTAAGTTCAAAACTGAACCGTAAATGATGTACTACCAAATCAAAATCATAAACATTTCGGGTCTACAATGCACTGAAATGAGTACAAACAATTAAAACAATGACTGATTTTCCAAACTGAATAGAGCTAATCTAAACATACATGTACATAGAATTTATAATTATAGATTCGTAATTCTGTTTAATATAGCACTCAGAGAGATCATCTAAATTGACGATGATTTATAGTGATGGGTCAATAACATATATTGCTTCCCATACAGAACAAGTACGGGTATTCGCAGTAAACGACAACTGTTCGGTTGTCTGACTTTGAACTTCGATGATTGAGAACTATATTACATACCAGTAAAATCGAATGTTACATTAATTTTCTGCATTATTTAGTTATTATATATAGTTATATACTAACCAAAAATATATGCATGTCATTCAGAAACAATTTGATATCTACCCCAACCTGTACGAGTTCAACAGTAATGTCCCGCCGCCAATCTTGGAACACTGGTACAAGTTACACTAGTGTTATCGGATTAAGTGCAGATCTTGACAGGACGCAGATTTTGTTCTTCGACTTTATTTTCCTTTTTTACATTCCCACCGTAGTTATCGATATGCAATAACTATAATGGGTGTACATGTCTTCAAGGTAAATGGAGGGGTGTAAATACTTTGGACCTCAACGCCCATGATTCGATTACTATCATTCTGTTGTGGCACCAGGCTAGGTAAGAGAAATAATGCATTATAATTAAGACCGGTTACGTGTCAAAAAATTACCCCGTTTACTACAAATTATGATGCAATGTTTTCTTTTCTATGCAAAAGTACCTTCTGACAATAGAAAAAAAATGTTCAAAGACTCTTTGTGATTAATTGCTTTATTTCCGAAATATACGCACTTTTCAAGAATAGCTGTCAATCAATTGTTTCGCATATATAGGAGTATAGGGGAATTTAATAATAGTACAAACTTAAAACAGATAGATCGTGAGTTCCGAAGCCGCCGGATATGGAAAGAGTCAAATTAATTTGTAATGCTTTGGTTAGATTGAGTTTCTTTCATATTTTTACATATATTTATTGGATAATGCCAATTGTAGTTAAACGCTGTAAAAGTTCAGTGTTTTGCTATTGTATGACGTCGTTACGCCCTCTATAAAAGTCAACAAATTTTATCAATTTTAATTTACAAAGATTTTGCTTCTTTTATTTATGAAACTATCTTATCAGTTGTGTGAGACTTTTGCTACTTTATCCAGCATATATGTCTTTGTGGATGTCTGAATATAAACTATAACTGAATTTATGAAGCAATTAAGTACCCTAACCCTCGAAAAGTCATACTACAAACAGTAATTCTCATATTGAATATCAGATGAAAACTGGTTATTCTAATTTGCATCTAAGTTTACACATAAAAAAACAAAACCTTTTGAGGGATTATTTATCTTTAAACATAATCTTGCAAAAGTCATATATATCAAATGACGACACTGGAATTACGACAATTTTGCTCAATTTCATATTATATTCGCTGCAAAACGCCTGTTTTCATTTTCTATACCCCGGTTTCTTTTGTATTATTCTTCACAATATCGTATTCCCACTTTGAAAACTTAGATAATTCATAATAGTCGCTTAGCCTGAATCTATTTGTGTGTTGTAATTGAAGTAGCTTTCTTGTCCACTAATAAATACGGTTATATCTATTGGTTTGGGTACGTCTAATATGACTAAGTTTGCGGTTTGTCAAATAGATATCCCGAGCATGGAATCAAGTAAAAATCCTTTGCAAGCAATAACAAACAGCATGTGAAAAAGATTTGTCCATGGAACATTTACACAACTTTCAAGTTTCCTCACTGGTCGTCCGGACGCAAGTATCCGAGGATGGTCTCGCTTCCACACAACACACAACATATTGGTTTGAATCTCCTCACTGTCGTCCGGACGCAAGTTCGAGGATGTACTCGTTTTCCACACAACACACCCACAACAATAGTGGTTGTTAAAAGACAAAATATCGCTTATCCAGGTAGTGTGGTCCTGATTCAATGTATTGCTGTAGTGGCCTGCTTGTATAGTTTAAATTTAAGGTTATGAATCGCTAGTACAATCTTGGTTTGGATAAATAGTAAGTATAAGTTTATATTTCTGTGTAATTATTTCTTTCTCATCGTTTTTTTTCTCATCGTGTCAACATGATAATAGTTACATATCACTTGGTGCTATCAATAGTATCTTTTTCTGTTCCCTTGTGTCGCGTGTAACTTGCCATTGACTGCTTAACAAGGAGTGGAAAATGTTCCGAACATTTTTCATCAAAGTTTTTCTTCAGTTTTTGCGGAGTTATCAAGAAGGGATATTCAGGGAAGGTTTTCACGACTTTATCTCATTATTCCTACTATCATGAATGATTTTCTCAGTAACCCACTCAAGTTGCTGTTTTGCATTTGTCCTTTTACTTTTTCATAAGTTGCGTTTCGTAATATTTCAAGGTCTTTTTTATAGTTTTGGAAGTAGATTGGAATTTGGTTCCTCCTCTCTCTCTGCTTTTAGGAGATAACTTTGAGCTGATTGGCAAAATTTAATTTCCTCGTCGAGCAACTGGTTGGTTTGGGCCTTTTAGTTGTTGCTGCCTAGTTTGTGAAATGACGTTTGTTTTCTCTCCTGGTAGGCAATGATGTCCTGTTTATTGTTGACTTATATTATATTTTTGCCATTTCTTTTCTGTTTTTTACCTGTTTTTTTCTAATCGAATTGTATTGTTGTTTCGTTATCATTCACATGAGTGTATCAATTTCATAAGATATCTGGATTATTGTTGTTTGTTATGCTTTTTTTCTCCTCATTATGATACAGCATATTTATTGATAAAACACCTCATATCTGCTTATTTCATGAAGATACTTGTTGGATATACTATGTATTCTAATATAGTTTTATTTTACGATATGTAATTACAGTATGCCTTTTGTGGATTTGTCATTGTTGGTGTTCAGTTTCGTAGTTTACATTGGGATTTCTGAATCTTCAAATTAGCTTCTCCATATGGCAGATGGACATGACATTTCCCACGCTTCAATAAAAAGGTTTTAAAAACATAAGAACTTGCTTAAGAGAACTTTTTCTTATCATTATGGTACTGAAATATCACTACAGTTTTCAAATCGAACCCTGACAGGTTCGAATGTAATGGAACATATCCTGGACCCTTATTACATCAGATACGAACTGTATAGCATGCAATTTAAAATATTTGTTGCTAGCCTGAAACCATTTAAATCGCACAGGTAGAGCTTGAAAAGTTACAAATGTGTTATCAAGATGAAAACACTTGGATTTTCAGATGTGCCGCCGAAAAGAAACAACACTTGATCGGGGAATTCAGTATTATTGCAGTGAATCCTACTTGGTGAAAAACGGAAGTCGCCCAATTTAAGACACACTAAAACTCTAACACATTCATGTTTGGTTACATAAATCTTCCACGCCAAATATAAAGTTACGATACATCAGGTCATTAGTGTAATCGTGGTTGTTTGTGTAAGGGTACAATTCAGGTGAGGCTTATTCTGTCTACATAACCATGAAGCTAAATATGGCATAAAATGCAGATTGGTCTGCAGTATTCATGAAGCTAAATATTTAACAAAATTGATTGACTTAATTTCACGACATTTGTTAAGTATTATTGTTTGATTGATACTGTTTAAATTTCTCAAATCGTTTGATCAATACGTATTAAGCGGCACTAACACTGTACGCTTACCTATATCCAAGGCGCAAAGTTACGCGCGTTGAGCCAAATGAAATTACAGTACCACGGGAGGAAAATTTGATAAGATTATTTTTAGACCAACGGACTCATCTAATAAAGTATACTATTCTACTCTGTTAAGAGCGATTTTAGTAGTTCGGTCATTACAAATTGTTACAAGACATCCGGAGGCACTAATGTGTAATTGCGGAAAGTAAAAAAAGTTTAAACATATATCGAGACAATATATTTGTCCCACTTAATCAGCTGGTATTTTATGGCAGTATGACAGTAAAATCAATCTAATTTAATTTCTAATTAGAACTGGTGGTTACGAAATATGTGTCATCTTTCCTAATTGGTTAACTTCATAGACTGAATCATCCCTTTCATCAACATAATTCCTATACTGAATAACTATTATACCTTCTCCCCATTTTGTCAGGTACTCCGTATATAAACGTCAGCCAAGGCGATTCACTGTTCCTTTCGGGAAAAACGGCATTCTCCAAGCCTACGTTCATCTGCATCAACAGAGGCTACATCTATTCAGTGGTTTAAAGTAGAAGATGGACACACATTGCATAGAAATAGACAACCAGCGATATTACGGCGGCTCTGATGTGTGTCCCACGTTAATCATCCGAGGGACAACCACAGACGACAAGGCCAAGTAAATGTGCTTAGTTCCAATAGTAAAGGAACTAGCTCCAGCGACATTTCTCACTGTACATTGTATCGGGTATGTTTTGATAAGTCGTCTAACCCGCGCCGCGCGTATAAGTTCCACAAGTGGGATTTCCAACTGAATACATACTGTATTTCCCGATCAAGTGTTGTTCTTTTCCGGGGCCATTCTGAAATCAAGGTGTTTGTCATCTTGAAATCCATTTTAACTTTTCAAGCTCTAACTAGTGCGATTAATGGTTAGAAGCACCCAATATTTAAATTTGCAATGTACTAAGTCGTATCTGTGAATGAAGGGGCTAGGATATGTTCAGTTACATTCGACTGTCATGGGTTCGTTTGAAAACTGTTAAGTGATAATTAGTACATAATGAATAAGAAACAGGTTCTCTTGCATGTTTTATTGGTTTTTAAACCTTTTTATGAGCGTGGGAAATGTCATGTCATTGCATTTGGACGAGCAATTGAAGATTCCAAGAAATCACCAACTGTAACTCGAAAAACATGATAAAATGTCATACACAAAGGCAAATATGCTTGAATCTTCATTGTGCAGATTGTTGATGTGGCTGTTTGTATCAAGTGTATCTGGGAAGCATCAAAAACCATTCAGTTCTGATGGTATACTGCATGTGATGAAACGACATTCATACAATTCGTTCAGGAGCAGAGGGGAAGATATTTATCAACATTAAACAGGACATCAATGCTACAGGCAAGGAAAACAAACGTCTTTCCACAACGCACAACAACTAAAGCTCAAACCAAACCAGTTGCTCGAGGAAATTAATTTGCAATCAGCTTCAAATTGTTTATCTCGCTACTAAGCAGGAGGAGGAGGACAATTCCAATCTACTTCAAACCTATTAAAAAAGAACCTTGAAAATTATACGAAAGCAACTTTTGAAAAGTAAAGACATGCAAAACAGCACTTGAGTTGGGTTCTGAAATCATTCATGATGTATGGATAATGAGATACAAGTTCTGTGATACCTTCCCCTGATATATCCCTTCTGTACTCCAGAGAATCTGAAGAAAACCTTTGAATTGAAGTTTCGAAGCATTTTCCACTCCTTGTACAGTCAATGCAGTTACACCGCAAAGTGGAAAGAAAAAGTACTATTGATAGACAAGTGATGTAGCATATCATGTTGCTGATGAGCAAAAACGTGAGAAGAATATTCCATATATTATTTACTTCTACTTTATCCAACTAAGAATTGTACTGCCGATCATACCTTATTCAACTATGACAAGACGGGGGGGGGAGGCACTACAGATGACATGAAGAACACACTACTGGATAAGCGATATTTGTCTTTTAAACACTCACTAATGTTGTGGGTGTGTGGTGTGGAACGGAGACCCATCCTCGAACTTGCGTCGCGGACACCAGTGGAAGGAGATTCAACCATATGTTGTGGGTGTGTGGGGTGGTGGAAGCGGAGACATCTCGACCTCGCGTCCGACGACCAGTGAGGCACCTTTGAAAGTTGGTAATGTCATGGACAACATTTTCACTGCTGTTTGTATTTGCTTGCAAAGGATCTTTTTCTTGTTCCCATGCTTGGGATATCTATTTGACAACGCGGCACTTAGTCATACTAGACTACTCCAACATAGTATAGTAACCGTATTTCAATTAGTGGACAAGGAAAGCTACTTCCGAATACAACACACAAATAAGATAGGTAAGCGCTATATTAGATTAATCTAAGTTCAAAGTGGAAATACGATATTGGAAGAATAATACAAAAGAAACGGGGGTATAGAATGAAACAGGCGTTTTGCAGCTATGATAATATGAAATTGGCAAATGTCGTAATTCAGTGTCGTTCATTAGATATTATTGACTTTGAAGATTATGTTTTTAAGATTAAATTAGATCCCTCAAAAAGGTTTTGTTTTTTGTTATGTGGTAACTTAGATGCAATTAGATACCAGTTTTTCATCTGATATTCAATATGAGAATTCTGTTTGTAGTATGACTTTCGAGGGTTAGGGTATCTTAATGGCTCATAAATTCAGTATAGTTTATATTCAGCAATCCCAAAGCACTATTTGCTGGCATAATAGCAAAAAGTCTCACACAACTGATTAGATAGTTTCATAATAAAAGACAAAATTCTTGTAAATAAAATTGTAAAATTTGTTGACTTTTATAGAGGGCGTAACGACGTCATAGCAATAGCAAAACACGAATTCCAGCGTTTTTTACTACAATTGCATATCCATATATATGTAAATTATGAAAGACTCCAATTACAAGCATTAAACTTATTTGACTCTTTCCATAATCGGGCTTCGACTCACGATCTATCTAGTTTTAATTTTGTACTATTTCAATTCCCCTACCTCCTTATATGCGAACATTGATTGACAGCTATCTTGAAAAGTGCTATATTTCGAAATAAAGCAATTAATCACAATGTCTTTGAACATTTTTTTTTCTATTCGCTCACGCAACGCGCCTCACTTGCATAGAAAAGAAAAACATTTGCATCATAATTTGTAGTAACGGGGTACTTTTTGCACGAAATCGGTCCTAAATATACTGCTTTATTTTTCTTATCCTAGCTGGTGCACAAAATACTATGTTAATCGATCATGGCGTTAGAGGTCCAAAGTATTTACACCCCTCCTTTCCTGAATACATGTACACCCATTTATGATGTTATCGCATACTCGATAACTACGGTGGGAATGTAAAAAAAGTAAATAGGTCAAGAACAAATCTGCGTCCTGTCAGATCTGCAACTACATCGATAACACTAGTGTAACTTGTAAGTGTTCCAAATGGCGGCGGACATTCTGTTGACTCTACAGGTTGGGGTAGATCAAATTGTTTCTGAATGACCTGGCATATATTTTTGGGTTTAGTATAACTAATATGCAAATTAAAAATTTGTTTTAACTGTCAGTTTATGCAGGCAAGACTATGTTTTTTTCCTGTATCTGTTAGATTGATAATATGTATATAGATGTATGAAGATGGCCTGGTAGGGATAGTGATGCGGTCAGTATATTCTGTACCGCTGATGCGGTTCAGTCTAATCTCGTGGGCGAATTAAATTTAGGCTATTCTTTAGAACCACTATAAATACCATTACTCACTTAAATTTCGAGCAGGAAGCTGAGGACGACAATCATGGATCAACAAGGTTCGTACGGTCAAGGTCAATGGGTTTTTTAAATTGTTGCTTTTTGCATCAATTATTTAATTTAATTACAATTTTAAGCATTACTTGATCGTTCGTTGACATGTCGTCCAGTTTTTAGTTTCTTGGTCATAGCTTTGTTAAGCGTTTGGACACTTCGTTGTTCGGAGTCATGGACGAATTTAGGTTTTGACCTGAATTTATCGGAATTGATGCGTTGGTAAAGGCGGTGGAAAATTAAGGATTAGTATGCAGATGGATTCTCAAATATCATCTTAGATGTCAAGCCGTCTGTTGTGCTTCCTGCCATATTGGAAGAAAATGATTTAGATGCTGTGATTTCGCTAGTGTGCAGGGACACGTTGGTGACCGATTTAATGTCGATAGGAAATGGATTTGTTTGGCGGGTGTCAATGTTTGAACAAGTATGTTTCATGCATTGTTAATATAGGAAAGGACAAGGTGTGTGCCTGTTCAGCTTTACATGAGCATGTGATTTTATAATCGAGTTTTAAAACATCAGTGTTCGACTACACCTAGTTGTTTTTACTGGAGACATAAAGGCCTCAAAGATGGCGTCTACGATGTTTTGTGTAGGGATGGCGTTCACTTGGGTCCTGTAGGGCTGCGCAAGTACTACTACTCGTTGCGCGGTGCAACACTACAAGGCTTCCGGTTGGCTGCCGCTTCTAAGTAACTACATTTACATATCTTTATAAGGTAAGGCTATGAATATTCATTAGTTTCGAGGCGGGTCGGAGTTGTCGGCTTTCCACATTATTATGGGATAGAGATGATGTATTTATAGTTTAATGCCCATGCCGGGGCATAGTGGCCCCGATTATCTGTTCCGGTAGTATTATCGCCGGTTCGTATTTTACTAGAGGCACAGCAATGTTTCTGTAAGTTTTTCATTCTTTCGACCATGTTATGGTCTGTTGTCACAGTCCATCGTTATATTTATATAGTCAGGTTTTCAATGATATTGATTGCCGCAACGGTGTGATTGTTTTGTAATGGTTTATTATGTCTCAATAAGTTTGTTTACACATACATGTACTTTCGCTGTCTCGGGTTCACATGCATGTATCGTTTTGGGCTAGAATCCTTACTTGTTGTTATATGTATGTTTCCAGCTACTGAAGCGGTTAGTTAGTTGGTCGTTATGGGTTGTCCCTAATGAATTATTCATGTGTTTGTGTACAGGTCCTTCTGGCATTAACGTTTGAAGTGCCATGGGAGTTTATTTGTGTTGTTCCGGCTATTAAGCTATGGAAGTTATATAGCTAAGTACACGTGAAGTTAATATGTACTTCGTGTTTCGTTGCATCATAGTATGGTGTATTTGTTACATGTGAGTTCATATGTACTTATATATTAGTGTTTTTGGTGATCATTATTTTCACAAATCTACGATT
>SAYR01005640.1:30735-89716 GCA_004382745.1 Argopecten irradians irradians
TTATTGTTCTGGTAACTATGATCAATATTCAATTCACAAACCTTTCGGTTATAATGTTTCATCAACTTTTAGTGGTAAAATCCAAGGCAAACACAACACACATACAATTCTGCTCAAATACGCCGCCATGTTTGATTTACCGGAAACCGTGACGAAATGAAACACCCAACAGGTAAAATGTTTTGAAGTTGAAATAAAAAGCCAACAAACTAGGAATAAACATTGTGAAACTGAACAAATGTAAGTATTATTTGTAATTTAGCGATAAAGACTTTTTTAAATTCATGTTAAAAACTCTTGTTACATTAAATTTCTTTCGTAGTTCCATTTATTGTACTAGTGGCCATATTTGGAGCGAGAGACATTTTTTACGAGAAACATCATGGCGACCAAGTAAGCCGTGTCGGAGATGTGAGCCATTCAAATGTGCTTACAAACTTAATTTAGACATGCAAGTTGGTAAATAAATAATCATTTTATGTTTAAAATGTTTGATATTGTTGAATTCAATAACAAATTTACATGACACACGTGGAATGTAACATTTTCATCACTGGATATTTTGCAACATTGTGGTCAATTGGAAGGAATCGTAGCTCTGATGATGACCATCTTTCAGAAATCTTCCGTCCGTCGTTCAGAGCTACATCTACGCAACTAGATAGCAAACGATGTTCTTGTAATCAACATGCATATACGAGACATTTGCCAAAGAAGCTACATGTATACATCAAATATAAAAATTTAGGACCTTCGTTTCGGTCCATATGGACAACCAATTTGGGAAATATTACTTTAGCTTGTTGTGTATATTATGTGTCCTATTTTTACATTTTAGTATATTCGTAATTAACTATATGAACCATAAAATAATGTAACATGAACGTGGTTACAACAAACCTAATTATAAAAAATTGCAAAATGATTTTGAGACGAAATTGCTTTGAACAGGTTAATGCAATGTTTACTCTTTTTCAGCCAGTCGGAAGATCAGCCCGTTAGTAAAAGAGGTATGTTATACGATATTAAAGGGGCAATCTAGTAAAACGTATTTTCATAACCATACAATTGTACTTCATCACTTACGATAAAATGCATATATATTCCACGATGTTATTTTCAATTAATTATTAATTGATATCATAGACATTTCTAATCGTATAACACTTATAACCATACGATTATACAGATACTTGGTCACGCTATACCTATGCCCGATCCATGTAATATGTTATTTCAATTTCAAAAATTTTATTTTAAAAAAAGTACACGAAAAATGATTGAACAACGGGCATAATTATTTTCCTAAGTGAGGTAACAACTAGTACATTGATATATACATAATTATAATATATAAAGTGTTGTTAATAAGAAAGGACAATGTATAGTTTGGGCACTTTTTGTCCCCAAATCCATCAAATTTTCAAACCTGTTGTTTAGTATCAAATACCGTTTACATCTTTGATAGAATAAGTATGATAGGAATTTATCATTGCAGCTGTAGTTGTTATGGTAACCATCCTTGGTATGCATGTGTCTGAGGTACCTACATATTCTGAATAAATGTTAAGTTTGTTCCAGATTGAGCTCTATTGTTTCTTAGACAAAAACTACCAAAACATAGACAAAAAATGACAAAATGTTCAAATTCAGTTAATCGATGCATATCTTTTTATAGTTACCAAGGCAACTTAAAACTGCAAAATTAGAAAAATGTTATTACAATTAAATCAGGGATGCACTAAATATTTCAAATGCAATAATTTTATTTTTGATTTTAAATCTAAAAAAAATCGACATTTTAGTATAACCATCATATCATTACCATATAAGAAGTAAAGTATTTAAAGTCATATAAAAAATTATGTTATATTATTTTGAACTCAAATATGTGTTTATGTACTGTACATGTATTATTTGCTTGGAAATCTGTGGCTCTTACAAACTCAAATTAAAAACACCACAACAATCTACGAGTCAACAGTAACACTTAAAGTTAGGCCTGATGTACAGATATTTTTTATCAACCAAGTTATTAAGTAACCTAAGATGTGATCTATAAACATTAAAATTATCGCTAGTTTAAACAGAGTCTAAAACTTTAAGGGATCACAGCGATACCAACTAATCCAACTTTTATTAGAAGAAGTTTTTCTCCCATAATTCACAAGGATATCCCGTAGTTGGTAGGGAGAAGATAATGTAACTCTATCTTATACAGGAGGGTATAAGACAGCTCACATGCGCTAGACAATTACGTGATGTCATCAGTACATGTGGCGTAACCGCGACGTGCATTGTCGATGATGTCATCATTTTTTGACACATAATGACGTTCCTGTGATAATAGCGCGATGAAAAAGCACATTTTCCCCTACTAAGTATGGAGGAAGTCAAGAAGAAGAATCAAACATGGATCTGTCAAGTGGACAAGGACATCCTGTCGAGGGTTGACGTTGCCGAGGATTGATGGATAAACTATTTTACTAGGATTGTGATATTCCTATCCACTTGACAGATCCATGTAAGATTATCAATTCTCGATACGGTATAAAACTTTATTTGAAAGCATCAATTTCACTAAATTGTAAACTTTATACTGTGAACTACTATATAGTGGATCATAGTGTATATTGATATTCTTTTGTATGGAAAATGCGATATCATTACAAAAGTTTAGTTTCCGGACGATAACTTGAGAACACATCTACAAAATATTTTCATACGTTATACAGTGATAGCATAGGAAGTGAGTCAGCCTGGGTTTGAATTTGGGTCAAAAGGTCAACTAGAAATGTCACCGCTACTAAAAATATATTGTTTCACAACACGTTTGATTTCAGACGATAACTTGAGAACACATCAAATATTTTGATCAAACTTCACACAATAGTAGCGTATGGGCAAATACAGCTTGGGATTGAATTTCGGATCAAAAGATCCCCTACAAAGGTCGCTGTTACTTACAACAGATTCTTTCAAAAATTTTATAGTTTCTGGACAATAACTTCCGGAGAACACATCAATAGAATTTGTTCAAACCTCACAGAATAATAGCATAACTACATGTAAGCAAGAATGATATATTGCCATCAATTAGAAATTGAAATTGACGGCAAGGGGCGTGTGTTGCTTGCAACACTTACTGTAAGCTTTTTACATAAATTCATTACTAATGTATATTTACCTATTTCAGTTATCATAATGGACCAAGGAAGCTGTATATCATTTGACGTCATAAATAAGATAGACATCACAAGAAAGGAAACAGAAAAGGACATTATATAAGTATTTGAAAGAGCTACTGGTGATTCAGGACGTGTATATGACGCCAGACTTGTGCCAAGTAGGTATTTATCGATACATAATATACAAAAAACGAAACTAGAACATTACCGAAATACCCAACGGACTAACCGCTGATGTGTATCATGTGGACTGTTTTGGTATTGATTTGAAAACAGTATGTGAAATACTTGTTACACTACATCCTCGATATTCCATGGCTTACTGTTATATCAATACATGGGTTATCTAATTGTTCAATTGAAGGCTGTGTTTGATACAAATGAGCAGGAAGTTTAGCCCTTTGATGTACATCAAAAGTATTGGATATCGGTACAGTATGGTTGATTATGTGTTTTTGAAGTTGGGCTTCCCTCTCTTTGTAATCTATAAAGAAAATCTGTGCAGGGCTGGGATTGGGTACTTTTATTATGAGAATCTCTGCAGGGCTGAGATTGGGCAGTTTTTTTTTCTTTTTCCTCCTATACTCCCTTCAGTTTACTGTGAGATGTTCCATGGTGGATATAACAACAGAGAAAGTAAATCCTGAGATATCGACGATGTTTATACTAATTTAAATAGGTACCGTTTCGATTCACTAATCAGAAATAATACGTTGGTAACATCGCGATGCCGCATACCATACAGGCAATGTTATTATCTTTGCATGTTATATTGAAATATAAAGTATTTGGGATTTTTTTAAATTTGATTTTGAAATTCCAAATGAAGAGATAAGAAAAATAACAAAAACATCGAAATTTCATGCAAACACTTTTGTCCATCCCTTGGTTCTTCGGGCAATGATTTAAAAACCGGAGTACAGCAATATAGCGTCATTCTACAGTTTGTGACGTCACACTGAGAAAAATGTAGGTCAGTTCAAAGTTAATTATTTCGACCAAGCAAAAGTCCGGAAGGTCATATTTCACTTGTGGAATATCAATTTATTTTCCCAACACCCAACATATTTACACAATAGCCTGAGAGTCGAATACACGTCGTATTGTTTAGAAACATGTGTTAAAGCCTCTAAATGGATAATTTGGCATAACCTTTAAATGACCATATGAAAACACGCTTTCAACACGTTATTAAAGCTTCTAAACGTTTTCAGAATGTATACAGGTGTGTATAGATATCTCAGCTGCGAAACATCCATCAGAACCATCCTTTTTACACCTGGCAGAGGAGTTCAGGCATTACCTCCTAGATGGCGGGACCATACAATTATCTGACGAATCACAGACCGTGTTACAAATAGACGAAACTAGCATCCAGATAACGCCGCACAGTTTACCAGAAGATGGTAAGGATACTTGTGTTTTTTTATAATTATCTTTTTATTCATGATTTTCATTCAGTACAATTAAATATACAAATACACTCAATAGACTCTCAAACACATACATACTTACTTAAAAAAACATACACTCATATATTTAACACATGCATATACATTCACATACATACAAATACGAAGCTTAAATTTCTAGTACATATGTAGAAAAAAATTATACGAATTAGGAGTTTGGAGATGAGGGGAAAAATTATATTGTATTGAATATTAAGGAAAGGAATCAAAGACAGGATTAGAAGAAAAAGAAAAGAGTGATAGAGTTATAAAGAAAGAAAAAGGAAAAATGAAAAGAAAGAAAAAAAATTTAAAATAGTCTAGATAGGATGGAGACGGAGGAACAATTATAACTGTATAAAAAATCTTTAAACAAAAAAATCCAAAAAAATGCAATTTCGGCTTTGTGCAGAGAAAGGGGAAGGGGGGAATAAAATGAAATAAAATAAATAAATTATAAATATGGATTTAAAAAGTTTAATAAAGTAATTATAAATGTGTGACAAAGTGCAATTATAACTTGATTAGTTTTCCCATTTTCTCCATTCATTTTCATATTTAAGTTTTACTTTTTCATCTTTACTATTTGAAATATATTTTTGAATTGTATAATGGTCTTTAATTGTGTTGATAAGAGCGTTGATGCTAAATGAGTTGTGTAAACATCTCATTTTGTAAATGTATTGCTTTATAATTATGATAATTTCATTGTCCACTCTATTACTATGGAGATAATGTTCATGCAAGAGTCCAAAAAGAAAGGATTTTTTATTAACAGAAAAGGGAATTAAGAGAGCTTGTAATAATGTGTCAAAACTTTCAAGTAATCCTTGCACTTCCTCACACTCCCATAACAATTGCAGAGTACACAAAAGGGGGAGATGACTACTCGATTTTAATCAAAAATGAATTTGTTGCCAAAATATAATGGATTAATCTATATTGGAACCACTGTAGTTTAGTATTTGTTGTAACATTCATTGGAATTTTATATATTTTACACCAAGTTTCATGTTCTATATTGTTAAAAATTGCATTCCATTTTCTAGGACCAGACGGTGTTATATCGGACTTGTTTAAAAAGTTATAAAACAGTTTTGATCCTTTTCTATCTTTGAGAAAGAGTTGCAGATTAATAGGCATATATGGATAATGAATTTGTTTTCTTTGTAAATCATATGAAGAAACTAGTTTTTTGGTAGCTGAAACAAGACCTTGGTACTGTAAAAAATTTGTGTTAACTTGGTAAATCTGAATAAATTCTTGATATGTGTAAAATAAACTTCCTTCTACACTCTTAACAATGTCATTTATGATACACACACCTTTCTGATAATAGTTTTTATAGAAGATTATCTTCCTCTCCACTTTAATATCACTGTTATACCAAATAGGAGCCATCAAAATGACAGATTTTCTCGTTATATTTTGAGCTTAACATATACCACGATTTAAAAAACATCACTCCAGAATTTATTTTTACATTTATTTTCACACATCTTTATATATTACGAACCACAATTTGAAAGAAGATCAATATTGATAAAAGTTTTTAGAATTGTCTGCCATTTCTCTTTAGCCTGATAAAGTCTTCTTACCCATGTAAGTTTAAGAGAATTTATAAAAGCTATGGTATTTATCATTTTCAATCCTCCATTTGCATAATTTTGTGTGGTTGTCTCCCTTTTAATTTTGTCAGGTTTCCCATTCCATAAATAGTCAAATAATACTGAATTGAGTTTGCTTATAAAATTATCTGGATTGGGACGAGATATAAAAAGATGGTTGAATTGTGAGATAAGTAGGGATTTGATAATGTGATTTTTTCCTATAGGTGTTAAAGATCTTCTTTTCCATACTTTTAACAAAGATTTTAGTCTGATTAGTTTTTTTGTCAAAGTTAAGTTTTGGCATTTCATGGAGATTTACATTAAAAACAATACCTAGCAATTCGAATTTTTCCTTTCCCCACTAAAAAAGAGTCTTCA
Source organism: Argopecten irradians irradians (assembly GCA_004382745.1). Taxonomy (NCBI): domain Eukaryota; kingdom Metazoa; phylum Mollusca; class Bivalvia; order Pectinida; family Pectinidae; genus Argopecten; species Argopecten irradians. The sequence continues at coordinate 37,363 of SAYR01005640.1, forward strand.
CTATATTTCTTGCTACCAATCCAAATCACTTGCGTTTTATCAACATTCATTTTAAGTCCAGAAATGTTTGCAAATCTATTAAGTTCCATAATTGATTCTTTTAGAGATTTCTCCGAACCGTCGAGTATAAGTGAAGTATCATCTGCATACTGAGATAACAAAATAGGACAATTTTCAACATTTACTCCTTTTATATCTTTATTATTTCGCAGTGTTATAGCCAGAATTTCAGCACAAAGAATAAACAAATATGGTGCGATAGGATCCCCCTGACGGCAGCCCCTCCCAATACCAAAGAAAGAAGAGATATTTCCACCCTGATTAATAGCAGATTGTACATTACAATGTAGAGTTTTAAACCAGTTTATAATACTATTTCCGAAACCAAATAAAAGAAGAACTTTTTCTATAAATAACCACGACACCGAATCAAAGGCCTTCTCAAAATCAATCATCAAAAGCATGCCTGGTATGTCATTTTCCTCAGTATAATGCATAATATCATATATTAATCTAGTATTTACTCTAATATAACGCCCAGAAATAAAACCAGTTTGATCATCACATTAATTTATTAAGAACGGTTTTTATTCTATTAGCAATAGTACCAAATGCAATCTTATGAAATGTTTAAAAGTGATATAGGTCTCCAATTTTTAATGAAATGCCTAGGTTTATCTGGCTTTGGTATGCAAGTTATAATTCCTTGTCTCTATGTGATAGAAAGTTGGCCTGAACGATAGCCAAAATTTATTGATCTTACAAAAAAATCCCCCAATTTTCCCCAGAAACATTTAAAAAATTCTGTAGTAAATCCATCTGATCCTGTACTTTTATTATATTTCATTAATTTTAAAGTTTGTCCTGCCTCTTGATATGAGATTTCCCCTTCCAAATGATCAGATTCTTCTTGAGATAACTTTGGCATTTCATTATAATCAAGACAGTTTGATAAATTCACATTTTGTATATTATCTTCTAGATCTGTATTTTCCGGAACACCATAGAGAGTTTTATAAAATGAACATACTTCCTCCAAAATATCTTCTTGTTTTGTTAATACCTTGTTACTTGGAGTCTGCAGTTTTGGTATTATTTTTGAGGTATAGTTTCTATTTTCCAAACTGAAAAAATAACTAGTTGGTTTTCCCCCTTCTTCTGCCCATTTTACTCTTGATCTTATAATACTACCTTTTATCTTATGTGATCTTATCCTCTCTAAATCCTTTTTCTTATCATTTAATTCATCTAAATTAGTGTTTTCCTGTGCCTCAAGTTTTTGTATCTCTTTCCTTAGATTATCTTCTCTACAGTTTTCTTGTTTTTTCTTATATGATGCATATGACATTGTACATCCTCGGATTTCCATGAGCAAGGTTTCTAAAAATAGTTGATCATCAATAGAAAATTGAATCGCAGAATTAGCAATGTTTTCAATATTACTTAAAAGATAGACTGGTAAACAGTATTGCTTTTTCACTTTGCTAATGCAATTATTAACTAAATTCAAATAATCTTGGTCATACAGAAGAGAATTATTAATTTTCCAAGTTCCTTTACCCCTTTTATTTTCATTTATTGTAAGAGATATATTTGGAAATGAATGATCTGATCTATACCCAGAATCTATGCCTGACTGGTCAATACTTGGCAGTAAACTCTCTGAAACAATGAAAAAATCAAGACGTGCTTGTTTCACTGGATTTTTATTTCTTCAAGTATATCTCCTGTTAGGAGGATACCTGTGTTAAATTCTTAAATAAATAAACATATTAATGTCATTTTTCTCCTTCGTTCTAACGTGCGACAAGCAAACGAAACGAAAATAGACGAAGTAGAACAAACCAAAATGTAAATTGAAAAGAAAATACATCAACCCAATAATTTGACACCTGTAGGTGTATAACACAAACTATTCGTTGTGTTCTTCGCTTTTGTGGTCGATCATGTAGTACGAATATCAAGTATTAAAAAACATGATATGAGCTATCTACGGATATTTCAACCCACGAAATGATTTTAATGTTGATGATCTAGTCAAACTACTAATTTAAAAGTAGTCCATTGAATGTCGCAGTGTCAATTGTATACTTTTAATGAAATTTCAATTTAATTATGAATTCTGTTTACCGTAAATTTGGGATATTTTGATGTAGTTATAGTTTGGCTTATCTACCACCACAATTAATTAAACACACCTAATTTTGACTACGTCAGAATCAAAAGAAAAATCTCGCTTTGTGACTTTAAGAAGTATAATTATATTTCCATTTCATTTTTTATACACCTACTGGAAAGTGATTACATGAATAAATTCTTATTTGCACTTTCATAACTTATGGAACTATGTTTATATATACATATTCACTATTCATTACTACTGTGATCAATGTTTAGGCAATGATACATATTTCATATATATACAGTCGCAGACAAAGCCTTTGACACCTGAATTGAGTTATTTTATTTAGTGAAATGAGAGAACACATGTACAGATATAGCTACAATGGGAATACGGAAACACCAAATTTAAACACACTAAAATGTAACCACCTCATTTTGGTACAAAATTCCCCGATGCCAAAATATAAAAGTTATATTATATATAGTGTTATGGTTGTTTGTTTAATTAACATAATTCCTATTAATACTTATAAACTTCTCCCATTTTGTCAGGTTCTCCGTATATAAACGTCAGCCACAGCGAATTTACTATTCCTGTCGGGAAAACGGCCATCCTCCAAACCTACGTCATCGCATCAACAAAGGCTACATCTATTCAGTGGTTTAAAGTAGAAGATGGACACCACATTGCTATAGAAATAGACAACCAGCGATATTACGGGGGCTCTGATGTGTGTCCCACGTTAATCATCCGAGAGACAACCACAGACGACCAAGGACAGTACCTGTGCTTAGCTACCAATAGTAAAGGAGCATGTTCCAGCGACACTTCCTCACTGTGCATTGTATCCGGTATGTTGTTAAGTCACCTGACCCATAGCTATTGTGTTTCGTCCGTCGTCTTCCGCCATGATCCATGCATAAACATTTTTGTTCTGAAATTCTATAAGTGCAATTTAGCTGAAATTTTCCTACAGTGATTCTGTCTGTCATTTTTGGGGCGATCCAAAATCCACGATGGTCGTCATCTTGAAAACACATTTTTGAATGGCTTAAATTCTACTAGTGCGATTTAATGGTCAGTGAAACAACATTTTAAATTGCATGGTACATATATTTTTGTATTTCATCGCGACTTTAATCAGTTTCTTTTTTATACCTGTCTATGTTAACAATTTTGCATAGATTGCTCGACTTAATCACGACCGGTGCGAACAAACTCAATCATTGTCAAATCGAAACCCTTCGTCCATGTCCGGTTATGATGGGCGACTGTCATGTGTTCGATCGAAACTGTGGTGATATTTCTGAACCATTATGACAAGAAACGGGGTCTCTTAATAAGAAAAATGTTATTGTTTTAAAACTATTTTAATTTGTAACATGAAAAATGTCATTGCAGATGAAGAGCGAAATGAAGACATCCAAGAAACACCGACTGTCACTACGAAAAAACATTCAGTATCTGATGACTCAACTCATGAAATGAAACAATACATCATAAATTTCATTCAAGAGGCAGAGAGAAAAGAGATTATGAACATCAAGCAGGACATCACCGCTACAGGCAAACAGTTAGAGGAAAACGCCAGTCACTTCAACAAGCTAATACAACAGCTAAAGGCTCAATCCAACCAATTGCTCGAGAAAATCAAGTTGCAATCAGCTAAAATGTTGTCTCGCTATAAGCAACAGGAGAAGGAAAATTCCAAACGACTTCAAACCTATAAAAAAGACCTTGAAACATACAAAACACAACTTAATGAAAAGGTAAAGAAATGCAAAACAGTACTTGAGCGGGGTTCTGAGAAAGTCATTCATGATGTAGGATATAAGATTTAGATTCCTGCTTTACGTCCTGTAAAACCTTCCCTGATAACTCCTTCTGTAATTCCAGAAGAAATGAAGAAAACTTTGATTGAAAAGTCCTTCGAAGATTTTCCCCTCCATGCAAGGTCAATGTCAGTTGTACCACAAAGTGGATTAGAAAAAGAAACTATTGACGAGCCAAGTGATGTATATACCCTGTTGCCTAAGGTGAAAACATTAAAACAGTGCAGTATTCCATATGTAGTTACTGCCATTTGCCCGATCAAGAATGGTGAGACGTGGACATGTACTGCTGATCACACCTTAACTCTTATAGACAAGACAGGTACTACAAAACAAACAATCAGCCACACTACCTGGATCAGCGACATTTCTCTGTCACCAACAACCAATACGGTGTGGGTCTGTGATGGAAAACGAGACATCCTCGAGCTCGTGTCCGGACGACTAGTGAGGAGATTTAGAATAAAAAAGAAACCATTGTGCATTTGCAGTACCGCCAATAACCACGTAATTGTTGGTACGGATAACCAAATAACGAAATACACTCCAGATGGATCACAAGTGCTTACTCCACCAGCTTCAAACAATGGCGAGCCGATTGTGTGCTGTCCAGGAAAGATATCAGAGTGCCCGGTTACCAATAATGTCGCCGTGACTGATTATGGAAATACTGACAATAAAAGTTGTGTTATTGTCATGGACAGAGATTTTAGGAAGTTACTTGTCATTGATGGTAAACTCTCTGATACTCGATTCCGTCCTTGGGATATTGCGTTTGACAACACCGGCAACCTAGTCATACTCGACTCCTCCAACAACGACATAGTTCTCTTCAGTGGAGAGGGGAAGCTACTCCGGATGTTACACACAAATAAGACCAGATTAAGCGCTATAGGTATCGATAAAGACAACATTCTATGGGTTATTCAGCGGAACAAACTCAGCCTAATGCAGTACTATAGTGATGTCTGAACTACAGTATGCACATTTACCATGACATGAGAACTAAAACCTTGATAATTATATATAGTTGTTTGGTTGTGTATCGTGACTGCGGTCTTGGCTCAAAATCTCCCGAAGACACTGTGCTAGTACTTACAGTACTCACGGTACCACAAAGCGACGTATTGTAGCAGTCCAGGCTTAGCCAATCAGCGTGTCGTATAGTTATGTCTGAACTACAGTATGTACATTTACCATGAAAACCATAATATGGATAATTAGTTATAGTGGTTTGTGTGTGTGGTATGAATAAAAATATGTCCCACTAAAATAAATCAAATACTTGTATGTCAACTACAATATGTGTAATCCAAAGAGACACCGAACTGCTCATTTTATTGTGGTTATTTATGAAAGATAAAGTTCTGAATGGTTTGTACCGTAAATTGGGATATTTTAATATGGAAATGTTTTTGCTTATTTTTTGTTAAGTTAAAATGTGCCAAATTTAAATAATGGACGCCAAATTACGGTACTCACTTTTCAAATGTCATTATCGCAAACATTCCATATTCTTCCTCCTACATTGTGTAGGGTTATATCTGGGAAGTGACAAAGGTCAGAATGTTTTGTTGAGTTTTTAATATTATATTAATTGATTTTATTAAGGTTGATGGTCATTGAAAAGACCAAACCTGAATATATTTGCCGTTATCGGTGTTTTGTGGAGAAATATATAAGAATTTGATATCCAAATGGCCTGTAAGTTTATGGTACGAAGCGCGCAGCGACGATCCGTCCATCTAGGTTTGATTTGGTTGGAGTTGTGTAACCCTATAGAGGTGGGCAGGCTGGTAGCCTTGCTTAAGCCCCAATAATATTATTGGTGATAGATGATTGTAACCCTATAGAGATAGACAGGCTAGTAGCCCTGCTTAAGTCCCCATGAATATCATTAATAGATATGATATTTGAATATTCCCGCTAGGTAAACAGGAAGTGGGGTACCTGTTGAACCTTGACAGAAGTTGTCATGTTAGCCGTGTAAAATTATAGTGTATTTTATAAGAGTACAAGTATTAGTTATTTAATAACAACCATGTATATATTTATTAGGCTGTGTTTAATTTCATAGTGCATTATTGTGGTGTATATAATGTTGCTTATACCTAGTACTGATGTGTAGTATATTTAAAGGACAGTAACGCGGGATTGTTTACTCATGTTTGCAGCCAGAGTTAGGTTGTTGTTTTAAGGCATGGCCAAACTAGGTGACCGAAATATCAGTAAATTGTTACGGCACCTACTTAGTAGCGACTATGTGGGATGTTCTGGAAAGCATGACAGGACATCGCACGGGCTATGCACTTGTTAAACTAGGTGACCAATTTATTAGTTAATTGTTACCAAATAGGTATGGGTATGGTAGGGACTACGTGGAATGTTCTGGAAGGAATGACAGGACATCACGTAGTCCACACACCTGTTTAACTGCGCAGTATAGTTTGTGCAAAATGTGCATATTACAGGCGGTTCTGTCCAGCCTCAACCAAGTCCAGTCAGAAAATCAAAACATTTCTATTTTGTTAAGCCTGCATCAGGCGCCGGTAAGGCTGTATTCTGAATTAAAATTAGTAAATTTTGACAGTTTATGATGAGCTGGGTAACCTTTGGGGCAAGCATTGTCCCAACGGCACGTGTACCAGTCACGTACCCAATCATTATAAATAGAGGGCCGCAATAGGCCCCAGTCAGACTGAAACTAGACTGAAATTAGACGGGAATAAGACTGAGACTGGGTACTTCCGCCTCACATACACCTACGTCATCGCCTCCTCTAGGGCCACACACATGAGAGAGAGAAAGTGAGAACTCTTGTCTACACTTTGAATAAAAGCCGTCAACAAGCTTCTACCCTACTCCTTGTCGTCATTTCGACCAACACAGCCATCCATAGGACGACAGTTGTTGTGTATATTAGAAAAAAACTGAGGGACAGTTTTCAACAGCTTGTTTGTCACCCTGCTAAAATGGGTAAAATGTTATTTTTTGCCAGTCAATAGTTAGAATATTTAAGTTCGTGGTGGTGAGACTTTTAATGTTGACAAGGCTTTAACAGTATGTTGGCTTTCTGAATCTGTTACCCTGTACATCTAAATGTTCGGATGGATTTGCAAGAAAGGTGATTCATTTATATATATAATTATACTTATGAAGTCATATTATTGAATGAAGACGGTTCACAATAAAATAGATTTTATAGTTTTGTTTATTTCCCAGCCTTAGACTATTTTAAACAATCGGGGAAATTACGGAGAGTTTGTCAGATATATACATAAGGGAGTTAGATTTGCCGCTCTTATTATTGAAATAGTTAATGAGGATATAAACATGTTTAGCAAAGCTACTCTTCCACAGGGTCCTCTGTAAGTAAAAGTTGATTAGTAAAAAACATTAGGTAATATCAAAAGAAGGACATGTCCTTTAAATAATAACCACTGATATAGCTATTATAAAACAGCAATTTGTATTACAAATTTTACAATATAGAGTTTTAGCTCTACACAATATAGTTGTTACAGCAATTGATACACAATACATAGTTATTATTCTAAAACAGCATTTCCTATCACAGATTATGACAAAATATAAATGGACTTTCAGTACAATTACAATAAAATTATCACAGATAATGGATAAAGGTTTATAAAGGTTTTCCAAATTTATAGCTAAAACATACATCATAATAAAAATATGCGAGTCCAAGTGAATATACCAGAAAAATAACAAAATAATGGAAATTGTTTGCGGACACTTTTGCCCATCCATTGGTTCTTCGGGTAATGATTAAAAAATCGGAGTACAGCAATATGACGTCATTCTACAATTTGTGACGTAACACTGAGAAAATAGTAGTTCAGGTCGAAGTTTAAGGAAACTATATCTGTACATGTGTTCTCAATCTAGGTGTCCTAGGCTGCGACTGTTTATATGTGGAATATATATCATTACCATCAATGGAGTTTAAATGCAATTATAAAATACATCAAAAATATCCCATATTTACGCTATACAGAATTCATAAATAATCTAAACTCTATTAATGATATACAATTAACATTGCGACTACTTTAGTTGTTTGACTTTCATCAACGTTAAAATCATTTCGTGGGTTGAAATATCCGTAGATATCTGATGTCTATTTTTTCAATACTTGGTATTCGTACTACATGATCAACCACAAAAACGAAGAACCCAACAACTAGTTCATATTATACAGCTACAGGCCTCAAATTATTGGGTTTGAAGTATTTTCTTTTTTGATTTACATTTTTGTTTTGTTTTGTTGCTTCGTCTAGTTTCGTTTCGTTTGCTTGTCGCACGTTAGAATGAAGGAGAAAAATTACATTAATATGTTTATTATTATAGAATTAAACACCAGTATCCTTACCATCTTCTGGCAAACATTGCGGCGTTATCCGGATGCTAGTTTCGTCTATACGTAACACCGTCTGTGATTCGTCAGATAATTATATTGTCCCGCCATCTAGGAGGTAATGCCTGAACTCCTCTGCCAGGTGTATGGAGAACGGCTCTGATGGATGTTTAGCAGCTGAGATATCTATACACACTTGTACACATTCTGCAAAGAGAACGTTTAGAAGCTCCAATAACGTTGTAATAGAGAGTTTTCATGTGATCATTGTATTTAAAGGTTATGACATGTTCCTAACACAATACGACGTGTTATTCCAATCTCAGGACATTGTGTAAATGTACTGGGTGTTGGGTAAATAAAATTTTAAACTTCGACCTGAACTACTATTTTCTCAGTGTTACGTCACAAATTGTAGAATGACGTCATATTGCTGTACTCCGATTTTTAAATCATTACCCGAAGAACCAATGGATGGGCAAAAGTGTCCGCAAACAATTTCCATTTTTTTGTTATTTTTCTGGTATATTCACTTGGACTCGCATACTTTTATTATGATGTATGTTTTAGCTATAAATTTGGAAAACCTTTATAAACCTTTATCCATTATCTGTGATAATTTTATTGTAATTGTACTGAAAGTCCATTTATATTTTGTCATAATCTGTGATAGGAAATGCTGTTTTAGAATAATAACTATGTATTGTGTATCAATTGCTGTAACAACTATATTGTGTAGAGCTAAAACTCTATATTGTAAAATTTGTAATACAAATTGCTGTTTTATAATAGCTATATCAGTGGTTATTATTTAAAGGACATGTCCTTCTTTTGATATTACCTAATGTTTTTTACTAATCAACTTTTACTTACAGAGGACCCTGTGGAAGAGTAGCTTTGCTAAACATGTTTATATCCTCGGAAAAATGAAGTTTATTATTATATTATTATTATTATTCCAGCTTATTTTGCCAGCTTATGTGTCGCGATGTTACGCACGTATTATGTCGAACATATGTCTGATTAGTGAATCAACACGGTACCAAATTAACTAGCATAAACATCCTCGATGTCCAATGAGTTACTTTCACTGTCCTTATATCCACCCCTGTGACACCTCATAGTAAACTGAAGGCAGTTTAGGAGAAAGAAACAGCCCAATCTCAGCCCCGCAGAGTTTCTCATAGTAAAATAGCCCAATCCCAGCCCTGCAAACATTTCCTTTAAAGAGTATTACTGAGAGAGGGACTCACAGCTTCAAAGCCACATAATTAACCATACTGTACCGTTATCCAATATTTTTGAAGTACACCAAAGGGCTAAACTACCTGTTCAATTGTATCAAACACAGTCTAACAATAATGATAGTAACCCCTGCAATATCGAAAATGAAGTACAAGTATTTCACAAGCTGTTTTCAAATCAGTACGAAAACAATCCACAATATATACATCAGCGGTTAGTCCACATTGTGTTGATTATGATTAAAACTGGAAAACTGGTCAACGTGACGTACGTTGGGTATTTCGGTAATTTCTAATTTCATTTTGTTTTTGTTTATTTTGTATCGATAAATACCTACTTGAAACAAGTATTGCTTCTTTTACACGTCCTGAATCACCAGTAACTCTTTCAAATGCATTTATTATGTCCTTTTCTGTCTCCTTTCTTGTGATGTCGATTTCATTTGTGACGTCAAATGCTATATAGCTTCCCTGGTCCATGATGATAACTGAAATATATTAATGGACATTAATAATTCATGTAACAAACTTACAGTAAGTGTTGCAAGAAACATACGTCCCTTGCCGTCAATTACATTTTCAAATTTATGACAGGTCATCATTTTTGCTTAGTTATGCTATTATTGTGTGATGTTTGAATAAATCATATTCATTTGTTCTCAAGTTACCGTCCGGAAACTAAAATCTGTGAAATAATCTATTGTTAGTTACAGGTTATAGGTAATCTTTTGACCCCAAATTCTCAAGCTGAAGTTTGATCAAAATCATTCGTTTGATGTGTTCTTAAGTTATCGTCTGAAAACAAATATTATGTGAAACAATATAGTTAAATAGCAGTGACATTTCTAGTTGACCCTTTGACCCCAAATCCAAACTCAATCTGTTTCATTTCCAATGCTATCACTGTATGACGTTTTATCAAATTCTGTAAATCTGTTCTCAAGGTATCGTCCGAAAGCTAAACTTTTCTAATGATATCGCATTTTCCATACAAACGAATGTCAATATACAATATGGTCTAAAATGCGGTAGTTCACATTTTAAAAAAAAGTCACAATTTAATGAAATAAGGTTTTATATCTTATCGAGAATTAATAGAATCTTACATGGATCTGCCAAGTGGACAGTGAAATCCTCGTGAAACATTTTGGCCGTCAGCCCTCGGCAACGCCAATCTTCGACAAACATGATATTATTGTCTACTTGACAGATCTATGTTTGATGCTTTTTTATCAAGCCATTATCACAGGAACATCGTTATGCGTGAACAAGTTATGACAACATCGACAATGCACGTCGCGGTTACGCCGTAGGTATTGATGGATAATGTCACGTAATTGTCTAGCGCATGTGAGCTGTCTTAAACCCTTCTGTATAAGATAGAGTTACATTATCTTTTATCTACCAACCACAGGATATACCTGTGAATTATGGGAGAAAAACTTATTCTAATAAAAGTTGGATAAGTTGTAACGCTGTGACCCTTAAGGTTTTATACACTGTTTAAACTGGGGGTATTTTGAATATCTATACATCACTTCTAAGGTGTACTTGAACATAACTTGATAAAAACTGTCTATGCATCAGCTTTAACCTTAACTGTTTAGGTCACAGTACCCAAATCGGATCACAAAAACAACATCTTTTTCTTTCTAAAGCAAATTTACAACTAACCTTTCACATATCGTGTATTTTCATAAATAGAGTATGCGCGACGAAGTTCAGATAGCTCCACACTGTCATAGTCGCGTGCGCTCGTGAATTATGACGTCACAAACATTGCCAGATGAGCTTCCGGTTTTTCAACAGAAGAGTACCCAAATCGGATCAGCGAGAGAAATAATCCGAAATAGGTATATTTTATGCATTGCATACATACATAATCGATATTTTCGGTGAATATGACTACTTATGACTTGATATATTAGTAATGTTAAACTTCTCATTTCATTTTAGTGTTTTAGCAAGCGTTTCAAATCAAAGATATGATCAACCACTTGTACAAAAATTATTTATAATCAAGAGTATTTGTCTCGGAGTTGCAATATGTCAATGAATATATGTTTATAACGAAGAAACTTGCTATTGTCTGCCATGTCTCTCAAATTTTAACAAATATTTAGATTTTTTTTCGAATTCGATCGGACATTGTGAAACATAACCAGACACTGAGACAGATGCTTCTGTACATTGTCACTTGCAGGGTTATATTTCTTCTTACAGTGTCTAGGCTAGATGTTAATATATATCAATTCCAGATAAATTATCTAGTTTGGTTTTTAAATGCATACAGGTTGTAAAACAATAAAAGGAGACATTTGTAAAATGAAATGATTTTAAAACGGATTTAATATGATGTGATGAAGGGTGTCATGCATGAGTTTTATAACAGCACATTTGAATTGAGAATTTTGAGAATATTATTAGAATTATCATTATGTTTTGGTAAATAATAAACAGAATGTCTTGTTTAATTTTAAAATGGTATGGTGACAAATTAAAAATTATGAATGTTTCATATATGAACACAGATTGGATATGAAAAAAAATGTTGATATCTATGATATATTATGCCATTTCCATCATTACAGGTGTCGTCCAAAGAACTTGAAAATGTGCATCTCCTAGTTAATATAACACAAGACATACTTGGTTTGTATAATTATAAACAAGCAATACTGCAACAGGAAAACAATCAATCATATGATATTAATGAAGCTTGCTAAACTATGAAACAGCTATGAGAACAAGTGATCACAAAATGCTTAAGTGATAATGATTGAAGCAGTGTGTATGTTGAGGCACCTTAGTACATTCTGATATTCTATTAATAAACATAATCTTATCCCTGTGACTATGTAATAGGAACTTTTGCCATGAGCCTTAAACATTTGTATGTACATTGTATATGATTTCTTATATTTCATCATTATTCAGGTATGGATTAAACACTAAGAACACTGTCCACATATCCAGTCTGTGCCGTAGAACTGTTTTTGGAAGACAATATTGATGGTAAATCTTGTTACAACAGCAGGTTGCCCAAAAGAGTGTCCTATCATTTTGACAGACTGAGGTACTTCCACACATAAAGACTTGACATATGAGATCCTCTGTAAAGGGATTCAGTGTGACGTCTTCCTCATCCAAAATATTTGTGATGTGATGGCTATCAGATATAGACTGTTGTGTATTGGAACAAGTATGGCAGTGCCAAGTGCCTTCAGTAAGCAAGCTTAGATCAACAGATGCATGTTCCTCAGTCGGCAAACATGTCCTGTGAAACCAGCGGCCACATCCCTCATTGTCACAGCCGACCCACAAGATACCATGATCCTCATCATCTTCCCAACCTCTTTCTACGCAAATACCACATGTATATACCTCATCTGCATGCAACCATGTCCGTTCCAAAGGTGAATCATCAGGGCCCGGTTCGTTGTTAGTCTGTACTTAAAGTTTCAATACATTTTATTGTGTTTTCAAAGATGTAAATTGTAAATTGTATTACCAATGTATTGTTTGACAACTGCATACTACAGTTACAATTACTAATAGAATAATCTCGTCTTTAATTTAGATGAATTTACCAACAGCTAACTGTTAGATGTAAGGTTGGTGTGACATCATTAAAGAAAAAATGATGTAGATAAGATGATTATGTACTTACTAATACCGAAGTTATTGAGTTAGTTTAAGATTTGAAAAGTTTCGCATTACATTGACCCGAGCGTAAGATAATTATCACATATTGGTGATTTTTAAATGAAAAATACATGAAATTAACTGTTATATCTCTTCATAAAAAGGACAAAGTTGATATTAATGTACACCAATATTTATTACTCTGAAGATCAACATCTGCAAAACACCAAATATGATTATCATAGTGATATGACACAATGCAAAAGGCCAGTTATGTGAAAGACTTATTTTAGTTATACATTTGTGTTAATGAAATTTAAAGACTTGCCTGTTATAACTTTGAAATAATTCGTGTCTGTTTTTTTTTTTTTTTTTTTTTTTTTTTTTGCAAGTATTGCCTGGTATGGGAATAAAGATATCGGCCAAGTCTGCTGGGATTAGTCCCTGATTAACTAAAGGATGGCCTCGGATGTATTGCCCACATGCATGACATAGTGGATCCGGGGCATCATGTACGTGCATGTCTGAGGAAGTCTGATTGTCTCCTCCTGGTCCAACGACAAATTCTGTGTCCACAGGCATCAACCTTTTTTTGTCAATTACATCGCAATTGAAGGGATGAATTCCACATTTTCGGAAGGATGTCTTGATGTTGTGTGGACTAAACGCTTTGTCAACTGCTGCGCGAAGGACCTGGGCGAACCTGATGGAAGGGAGACAACTGGCTTATTTTAGGTAAAAGAGTTTAATGAATAGGAAAGCCTATAGTATAGGCATAGTGGCATACCTATAATCAATAGAGCAGGTTTTTTTTAATTGAAAGATCATTAGCTACATGTATTTTCACCTTAAAGTTTGTATTATTGCTGTAAATCTAATTTATACATTGATCAAAATGAATTGATCATTATTGTTGATATTAGCATAGGATGTTTTTTATTATAATAAATACCCATTTTTCCTATAATCAGGTGATTGTTCACATATGCAAGACTCAATGCCAGCTCTGAAAAGGATTTCTTTAAAGGCCTTAACATGACGACCTCTAGTGGCTGAAGTAAATGGGGCGGCAAAGAAAATAATTCAATATTATTTGCTCTGGCCTCTTCAACTAATGCCAAGGTGATGTGGCTCTCTTGGTTGTCCATAGTTAAAAGGAGGGGTTTCGCTTTAGAGGCATGTTTTAAGAAAACCATGCGGAACCACTTAAGGAACAGCTCCCCATCCATATAACCATTGTCCGAAATTCCAAAGAGCTGCGGGTATGCCTATGATACGAAATACCAGCATGACTTTAACTGTATCAGTAAAGCTGAGAATTTTGCTTTTATAATGCGTAACTAATTCTGATCTACCTCATTTGAACAAGCTTTGTACTTTTCGTGATATTTAAGGATATAAGCAATTAAATTATATTTTCCCTTTGCATATACACAAATATACAGTAATAGTAATAATACATATATACTGGTAGTATTGCTTTTTACATTTATATGTCAAAAGTCATTTTAGTTTATTTCAGTTTTTCAAAACCTACCATCACAATAGGCCCCACGTGGAAAAGACTTCATAAATGACAAATGGTGGCATGACTTTCTCATCAGCTGATATACAGACTGCTGCTGTTGTGTGGGAATTCGTAACTGACATCTTTGTGTGGGACTCACGTCCATCAAGGGAGCACACTTTATCCAGGGATGCTCCTTGGACGAACCCCGTTTCGTCCATGTTATAAATGCACTGTGGTCTCAAATGGAAGTCTGCAATGTTAAAATAATGCATGCATTTTAAAGATACATTAAGTTAATTACAATAAAAAAAGATAATATATTTGCAAATGCTTTTAAGAAATACAGAATTCATCAAGCATGTCATTCTTGATTTATGAAGTTGTTTAGATTGATATATTTTTATTAAAAAATTTCCTTGCTTCTCTACATTTAATAAGATAAAAACTGGTATAAAAAATTTTATAGAATGCGTAAAATGTGCCATTCACTTTACGCAAACATGAACTTACCATGTTTCAATATTGTCTCGTTTATGAGATCAAAATGCTGTCTTACAACTGTCTCATTAGACATCCTAGCCCGCCCCCATCAATCACCTGTAAAATAACAACATATTTTACAAAGTTTCGACCAAAATTTTCAAAATATACAATGTACTTATTAATGGTGCAGAATGGAGTCCATCATGATAATCTATTGTCGGATTGTCATAACAATATACATTGTATACACGGTGTACATAAAGATTTGAATTGCCTCTATAAGTTCCGAAATATACATACAAATTTGAAAGATTCGTATACTTGAGTTTTCACTTAGACAATCATAAATGATGTAATTTTTTGTAACATCATCTTTGAAAAAATAAATTATTAAAAAAAAATCAGAAAATAAAGAATGAAGAAATTTTACTTATGGATGACAGTGGGATGAAAAGAGGAAATATAATAAATGAAGAATAACTAAAAGAAGTTCAAAAAGAAATTTCTGTACCTGTGGTTTTCTCATGGAAATGTGGGGGTTACGTTTTAAGAAACCCCTAAACCATTTGCTTGATGGCCCAGTACTTGCAATGTCAACACCCTTTTCCCTCATGATTTCTCTTGTAAACATTTTGACCATTTTCTCGTAAGGGGGAAGCTCCGATCCTGACAATATCTAATATAAGATATGAGGTGACTCTCCTCTTCTGGAGATAGCATTCTTATTGGGTGGCCTTTGATATTCCCGGAAATATACCGCTGTATGACGGTGTAAGATATATTGTTTTCCAGCTGCCGCTCTTATTGACATACTATTTTTTACATCACATTATGACTTTTTAAGTCGTCCGGCGTGGTTTTTTTTGTATTTAACTGCAATAAAATGTTAGATATTTGTAGATTTTTTATGTCATTCTCTAATTAGATTTGTTGAATGGCTTTGATCTCTGTTGTTTGAAACATAATTCTATTTTTTGCTAGCTGTTGAATAAAAGTGTTTTGCACCTTGTTGTTGTGAACAATAATACAAATCATATGATTTTTAAAATTTATGTATCTTAATGTTTGATAATATTAAACTTATAAGTCATGTAGTGTATTTTTTCTGGTGTTCACATAATCATTCTGTAATACGTTTTTTTGTACAATAATAACTTCTTATTCCTATGATTTTTTGTGTGTGTTTTTTCTTGTTTTTGTTTTGCTGATGGAGAAAATTCTTTTATTGTTTGTATATTTTAAGAGATTAGATCATTAATCCCTTTGATACACGACTTAGTAAACTTGTATTCAAATAATCAACATGACAAAGCCATGGTAAAAGGTAAATAACTCCCATAGAATATTGAAATCCGGGTCCAACACTGTGCAAGTACCTGTTCGTTTAGAATTCACTATTGACATGCGCAAGGACCATTGTAGAGTGATAGTTCCATCATGGCGGCAGAAGTAAATTGCTACGGGTGTCATTGCTGCTGAAAATGGTTTGGATACTCATCTTTTTCGTCGAAGATTTTCCAAATTTGTTCTCCATCCTTATTTAAGGTATATACTTTTATGTTTTTATGACATTTTGTGCAATATAACCAGGTTATAGCATATGATAAGAAAAGGGCCCGTCGCATGATGACACGGATAGTAGAATGGTAAAATAGCACAAACTTACCCATTTCGAAGTCTTCGTTCAGGCATAAGAAAATCGATGGCTGCTTCGAAATTCGGTTTAAAAGTTTGCGCAATTCGCCTATTATGACGTCATTCACGTTTTTATTGGCGTAAAAAGTGCATGCGATAAAAAGAACCATTTTTCGAATTCGTGTTCTGGTTTGGGTACTGTGACCTTAGTTGATTGCCAGCTCCATTTGAACTTCAGACAGACATGAATGCGTCAAATGAATTACTCTTCCAGGTTCGTGTATCAATATCATCTTGACTACGTGCACGGCATGCTATGTTGTCAGAGCCAAGCAGGTATGGAGGCAATCTACGCGGTTACTTGTAAAACTTGTTACGTGACTGTTCGTGCATGGCGATATCGTTGGGATCCACAAAAGATCTATTTTAAACAAACGCATATCCTTATATCACAGTATAGAAGGCAATGTCTGCATAATGTGTATAATCCTCAATCACCCACGTAAATAGCCTGCGTTTAAATACGGTAGTGTACAAGGACGAGTGTGCATTGATGCAAACAAAAGTAGCCAGATATTCATGGCAGATGGATAAACTCTGGTATCTAAAAACAATTTCAAAGGTATCGTGCATAAATGCTTATGCACATGCGGCATGGGCACACTTTTCTTCCTCCACACAGGAGTTTCCACAAACCCGGAAAAGAGCTGCTTATCAGTAGGAGGCGGGGCTTATCATCTCCACCATAGCAACTGTATATATTGTATATAAACAAATGTGGTAGTAAGGTTCAGTGATACATTTATACAGTTTAATACGTGTGATATTTTCGATATAGTATCACAAGTATAGAACTGTATATATTTAAGCATTAAACTATCTTCCTATGGCATCTTTGGTCTATATAGACAATCTTCATAATGCGCGCTAGACGATAGATGCCATAGACTGATAGTTTAAAACTTATATTTACATTATTAACTCATTTTTGGGTATCTGCATTAACATTGTTTAAGCTAGACCAGGAAACCCGTTAAACAACGACGATTTAATCCATGAGATGGAACAGCCATTTTGACGGATATATCAGTTGACGTCACCACTTCAACATTAGTGACGTCATAATGGTCATCTTTTGGGTGTCAGTTATACCCACATATAAACTTCACTTTGCATTGGCTAATTTATATATTAGAAGTGACAAATAAATGAAAATTTAGATATTATACAATTATCGACCTATTTTCAGGTGGATACGGTGAGTTATCAACCCGAGTAAGTGATATATCCCGAGGCCGGAGGCCGTTGGTTATGACGCCACATCTAAAGGGAGTTTCCCTCGATCTATTTTTGACACAGGTTACTGGACTCGCGAGAGGTATCTGGACTGAGTCCAGTAACCTCGCGTGCTTTTCGCCGCCGATTTCAGGGTTGATATCGCAGTTGATGAATACGTGTGAGAAACGTATCGGCCAATCAAAATACAGCAAAAACACCAGTCATATGATAATATAAAATTATCGACCTATTTTCAGGTGGATACGGTGAGTTATCAACCCGAGTAAGTGATATATCCCGAGGCCGTAGGCCGAGGGTTATATCATTTTAGAGGATTGATAACTCACCGTATCCACCTGAAAAATAGGTTGATAACTGTTTTATTATATGAAATTTACAGGATATTAACCCTGCTTTTTTCAAAAAGACTTTACTACAATAAAAAAGATGATATTTGCAAATATTCTTTTTTTTTAATAAAAGTAGTTTGTCCATTACATGTAATATATGGTAAATATTCAAATGCTTCTTGCTATTGTTTTTAGACTGGTTGAACCGGAATATTTTATCGCTGCATCAACTTTCCGTCTGGCATTCTTGAACGTTTTCCATGAATTGAAGTTTACAGTTGATCACCGTTGATCGCAGTAAAATTGCTGCCGTCCGCCATATATGTTGCTAACTATAATGTGGACGTCACAATAGATTATTCCGACGTCATTGAACTAGGAAACTCCCGTTACGTTATATTTGGGTACGACTCGACGTCAAAAGTGATTATGACGTCACATCTAAAGGGTGTTTTCCTCGATCTATTTTTGACACAGTTTACTAGACTCGCGAGATGTATCTGAACTAAGTCCAGTAACCTCGCGTGCTTTTCACCACCGATTTCGGAGTTGATATCGTAGTTGATGAATATTTTTTAGAAACGTATTGGCCAATCAAAATACAGCAAAATCACCAGTCATATAATAAAATATTTTATTTCAAAGAGACTTATCAAAAATTGTACATCAGTCCACAAATCCATTTGGTTATGGAATACGAATTGATGTTGATATGATTACGCAGCAGAAAAATGTCACAGTTACTATTAAGCACCTTAATTTGTTCAGGACATTTATTGTAAGTTTAGATTCAAAAATCTACTTCATATGTATTAATTGTACCAATTTGGGTAACGTCACGTTATGGTTCTCGTTTTAGGTGAAAATGTCTATATAACTAATGCTAAAAATCGAAATTGAAGGAAAACTGCTTAGATGTTACATTACGATAGACACCAATGGTATATTATAGAACTTTATTATTGATTATTGATGTTCGGAAATTAGCAAAATTGTAAAACAAACAAAAGAAACGAAAAACTATGACAATAAGCCATTCTGTCAGCTCGAAAATGATGGTAAACCAACATCGAACACTAGGCTAATCAGACATTGTCTCTATATACAAAACAGACAAAATAAAGTGATTTCGAGTTGACATATTTATTAATTTGTAAGATGTTTTGATACTTAATCCGAAAGCGGGGACGATAATTTGTATATATTTTATTTATAATTTATAAATATATGTCAGTAAAAAAATATAATGTTTCACTAATAACATGATATTATTAATTATGTCATAAATAGTATCTTACATTTGTGGCTATGATATATGCAATTCATTGTGCATTGTCAATAATTTGATATGTCACGCGACAGGCATATTAATTCATTTAACGAGTTTGAAATATTTTGTAGTTATGTGATTAAAGTCTTCCAATATACTCATAACGTCTTTTGTATTTACATCTACAACATCTTACCGTTTGCACATACCTCGTAAAATGTAAATCTCATATCACAGTCAATATACGATATTAAAAAAGCTTGCTCTGCAATTTCCAAACTTATTTATGTATATTAAAATATCTACGTGAACAGGCTTATGTCGATCTACAGTACATGAAATACACATGCTCATTATAAGTATTTCAGTTTTACATCATGAACATGAATATAGTCCCCAAAACTATTTCAGATCACTACTTCACTAAATTCAAAGAGGCAACTTTTACTACTCTATGTATATGTATGACAAACTCTCCGTAATTTTTCCGATGGCTTAAAATAGTCTAAGGCCGGGGAAAATACAAAACTATAAAATCCATCCGAACATTTAGCTGTACAGGGCAACAAGTTCAGAAAGCCAACATACTGTTAAAGCCTTGTCAAAATTAAAAGTCTCACCACCACGAACTTATATATTCTAACTATTGACGGGCAAAAAGTAAACATTGTACCCATTTTAAGCAGGATGACAAACAAGCTGCTGAAAACTGTCCCTCGTTTTTATTCTAATATACACAACAACTCCAACCAAATCAAACCTAGATGGACGGATCGTCGCTGCACGCTTCATACCATAAACTTACCATAAACTTACCGGCCATTTGGATATCAAATTCTTATATATTTCTCCACAAAACACCCATAACGCCAAATATATTCAGGTTTGGTCTTTTCAATGACCATCAACCTTAAATAATAAATCAATTCATATAATATTAAAAACTCAACAAAACATTCTGACCTTTGTCATTTCCCAGATATAACCCTACACAATGTAGGAGGAAGAATATGGAATGTTTGCGATAATGACATTTGAAAAGTGAGTACCGTAATTTGGCGTCCTTTTATTTAAATTTGGCACATTTTAACTTAACAACAAATAAGCAAAAACATTTCCATATCAAAAATATCCCAAACCACTCAGAACTTTATCTTTCATAAACGACCACAATAAAATGAGCAGTTCGGTGTCTCTTTGGATTACACATATTGTAGTAGACATACAAGTATTTGATTTATTTTAGTGGGACATATTTTTGTGAAACTGCATAAGAGTGTGATGATAGTTTATGAGTGACAGCACCCATGTTACATATGATGATGAATATTATTAAAGCGCCCATTGAACTGTTCTTATGATGTTTGTCATCTATCTATATGATGACCATCGAGGATAGAGGCCAAGTCTTCTACAATACATCGCTTTGTGGTAAGTACTAGTACTGTGTCTACTTAAAATATATCTTACACTCTTGAGGTAAGACCGCAGTCATACCACACACACAAACCACTATAACTAATTATCCATATTGTAGTTCTCATGGTACATGTACATACTGTATTTCAGATATCACTGTATAACGTCACCGTACCACATTTGGTACAAATTTGACATATTTTTTGCGATATTTTTAATATGCATTCCTTGTGATTCAATGTTTGTCAGTTTCTGACAAGGACTGCCTCTGGGGTGTACGTCCACAATAAAAACAATTATCGTCGTAACTGCAAGCTAAAAATAGACCGGTTTTATTCCTCACTACGTCACTTCCGGTTTTGATACAGCGAGCGGACCCCTTTTGGTACACGGGACGTTTTGCTTTGAGATTCTCGATTTATTTGCTGAAATTTTAATTTATGCACTTTGATGGAAAGGTATGGTATTCATTCATCATTCTGTGTGACTGTCTTTGATATTTACCGACGATTATTTAAAAAGTACCGCCATTCAAAACACTACCTAATCTGGCGAGTCATTTCCCGTATTTTTCAGTGAAATTGAAAGACGGTTTGGTGTTACAATTGAAATATGAGGAATATCCACTACACTTCTTCATATAAACTGATTTAAAATAGAACATACCTGTTTCAGAATATTCTGCAATCTATAATCCCGGTAAATACCAATTTTCAAAACTTTTTAAAATATGTTATCAAAACGAAACAAGCACCTGCTCATTTGCATATAAAATTTGAAATAACATGCCTAAACAGTCCATATTATAACTAGGCCTATACTATAGATCTATCCAGTATCCATTCTCCAAATGAAGCATTAGAAATAAAGCAAATAGAACATAATTATAAGATATGGTATCTGGTTTTATAAGATTTTATTAATTGTACCATGTAGTGTACATTACATATTGTGAAAAAAGAGCTTGTTCAGAACTGTTTGTATGTAAAATGTATATAACCTTATAATGTGCATGTATTTAATTTGATAAGACTTCATTTAGCCCTCAATACACAGCTAATGCATAATAGTACATACTTGCTGAAAATCTTGTTATGCAACTGTATCATGAGGTTGAGAACTTGTTAATAAATGTTATTTATATGAAAAATTAAACAAAATCATAGATAGATACATGTAGGTATATTGGGTAATTAAAAATGTTTTTATGTATTATGTATGTATGATATTTAGAAATAATTTTATAAATTACAATACAAAATGAATTTATACACTCTTCTGTTTTAATTTTTTACAACTCAATTTTGTTATAATCTTCCATTTTTTATTTTAAAAGGTTTGCATTACAAAACATTACATATTTAAATTTTCCCATATTAATTTATTAAGAGGATTCAAATACATGTGATTCATGTATAATTATTTTATAGCATATATAGATATTTTTATGGTAAAACAAATACCATTCTATTCAATTACTGGGTATATAAATCACCAATGACTAGATATCCTTCCTTCTGTTAACTTATTATATGTAATTAATTATCTACATGTAAATCATTTTTACCTGGGAGTTTATCTGTAAAATGGTAAAATTATACAGGGAATGATATATATAAATATATCCTGTCCATTTTTACTGGAAGACCACAAATAAGAGGTTAAGAAAAGTCCTCATAATGGTCATGTCAATGCAATAATATTGTATTTTTACCTGTACATGGTGCATTTTGTTCCCTATAGAACAAAGATACCCTATAATCAATAGCTCTGTACCTGGTATAATTTTTCATGTCTAATTTTCTATTTTGTTTATGTTGCAGGTATGGAAACCCCCATAATATAAGAAGAATTTCTTGAGGCTACACATACCTTTTCTATATGTAAAAACCAGACAGTATTAAATGCATGGAAACCATAATATTTTTTTTTATTTCCTGAGTTTATCATCTGTTACAAAATTTCTTTTGTTCATTGGAAAACTGCAGCATTCAGCATTTAGCACAATAATTTTGGAACATATTGCCATATGCAAACCTATATGAAGACGTGAATGTCTCAGAAAATGGTTTTACTGTGAAATTAAGTATGATTTTTAAGAAAAAAGATCTAGTTTATAACTGGAATTGCCCTAATTATGCTTGTTAATTTTCAGTAAATACATTACAGCACTCATTAATATATCAATTTGTTCTTTCTTTAAAGTTATAATACTGGGAATCACAATATAGAGTATGCATGGTAATAGTATAGGTACAGGCAATATATACCTGGTACATGTACATTTATACTTGTAGGTACTAGGTAATACATGCAGGTACACTGTATAATTGCATATTAAGTTCATTAGTGGATAAAAATGGATGCAATAGGGCCTAAGGAGGTAGTACAGTTTCATTTAAACACAACAATACTGAACACACAATTACAATTCTTACAATATCTTCTTACAAGTTACAGATGAAAATAAATGATCCACGTTTGTTCAATTCAGGATCACTTGCAATTGGAATATGAATTATCTATACATGTATGTGTATACATGGCCTCACATTGATATTAGTTTTGATGCTATGCACTGACCATATTTTGGTTGGTATATCAATATTGATTCCTAAACACAGTTTTCAGAAATGCAGAATTTGTCATACCTGTTTAAGAATTTTTATATCTATATATTATATTTTATAACATTGCAACTTTAAATCAAGAATACAACTACCTTTTTAATGTAAATAGAAAAGATGGAGAGAGAGAATAAATGAAATATTTGTGAGCAATGTCTTCTATATAATGAAAGATCTAGGATGTACATGTAAGTTCAATGTTATATTTTTTCCATGACTGCATGTGACATTAAATCCCCATGGTGATTCTCAACACTGATCCAGTTTATTGCTGTTTTTGTGTAATGAACTCTATTAACAATGAAATAGTATTTGCCTGCAAATCTGGATTAAGTCATTTTATAATTTTGAGGAACCACTTTAAAAAAATCTACTGAGATACTGCTTACATTAAGTTACATGTATCTGTACTGAGTACATTTGTATGTCATTGTCTTGGGGAAATGTCAATGGTCTGTTGTTTGATTATCTCATTTTATTTAAGACAAAAATTCATATGGTGTACATGTAGGTTATCTTACAATCTTAATGATTAATAGACAGAAAGTAATAATTGACACCAACACATAATACATATCCTTGCTATAAATCCGGATCTCATTAAACCCCCAACTGAGCACCTGGCCTGGTAGATCGTTTTAGTCAGCAACGTTGAGGCATGCGCATTGGTAGTAAAAACAAAAATGGCGAAGCGGGATTTTTGAATTGCGGTGTTACACTAAGAAAAGTGGCGTATCTGCGCTAATAAAAGAGGTATCGTTATGAAAATGATATCCGAAGAATTTTAGTGATATAGAGATTTATTTAATGCGTTTACTTTAGATGAAAACGGATAACAATGTAGCATAAAATAGCCGTCGAATGGCTCAACGGCACCCACTGCTAACATTTACGGCCATTTCGCCCATTTCGATGTAGGCGTATAGGAATATAATCTAGACGATCGAAGTCAAATTTGAGCTTAAATTGTCATTTTATACTTGTATTTTCATATCACAATAGTATAAATAACAAAACACAGTAACTAGGATTTTAGAGGGGAAAACCCTAATTTTGTACCAAAAGGGGTCGCGTACCAAATGTGGTACGGTTACGTTACGCAGTACTGAATCAGGCTGAGTTTGTCCTGCTGAATAACCCAAAGAACGTTGTCTTTGTCGATACCGATGGCGCTTAGCCTGGTCTTATTTGTGTGTAACATCCGGAGTAGCTTCCCTTCTCCACTGAAGAGAGCTATGTCGTTGTTGGAGGAGTCTAGTATGACTAGGTTGTCGGTGTTGTCAAACGCAATATCCCAAGGACGGAATCGAGTAACAGACAGTTTACCATCAATGACAAGTAACTTCCTAAAATCTCTGTCAATGACAATAACACAACTTTCATTGTCAGTGGTTCCATAATCAGTCACGGCGACATTATGGGTAACCGGGCACTCTGATATCTTTCCAGGACAGCATACAATCGGTTCGCCATTATCTGTAGCTGGTGAAGTGAGCACTTGTGATCCTTCTGGAGTATATTTCGTGATTCGACCATCCGTTCCAACAATCACGTGGTTACTGGATGTACTGCAGATGCACAATGGCTTCTCTCTGATTCTGAATCTCCCCACTAATCGTCTGGACGCAAGCTCGAGGATATCTTGGTTTCCATCACAGATATACATCATATTAGTTGTCGGTGACAGAGAAATGTCACTGATCCAGGTAGTGTGTTTGATCGTTTGTTTTGTATTGCCTTTCTTGTCGAGGAGATTTAAGGTGTGATCAGCAGTACATATCCACGTTTCACCATTCTTGGTCGGACAAATGGAAGTAACTGCATGTGGAATACTGCACTCCTTTAATGTTTTCGCCGTAGGCAACAGGGTATATACATCACTTGGCTTGTCAATAGTTTCTTTTTCTAATCCACTTTGTGGTGCAACTGACATTGACCTTGCAAGGAGGGGAAAATCTTCGAACGACTTTTCAATTAAAGTTTTCTTCACTTCTTCTGGAATTACAGAAGGGGTTATCAGGGAAGGTTTCACAGGACGTGAAGCAGGAGACTTAATCTCATATCCTACATCATGAATGACTTTCTCAGAACCCAACTCAAGTGCTGTTTTGCATGTCTTTACTTTTTCATGAAGTTGCGTTTCGTATATTTCAAGGTCTTTTTTATAGGTTTGAAGTCGGTTGGAATTGTCCTCCTCCTGTTGCTTATAGCGAGACAGCATTTGAGCCGATTGCAACTTGATTTTCTCGAGCAATTGGTTGGATTGAGCCTTTAGCTGTTGTGTTAGTTTGTGGAAGTGACTGGCGTTTTCCTCTAACTGTTTGCCTGTAGCGGTGATGTCCTGCTTGATGTTGATAATCTCTTTTCCCTCTGTCTCTTGAATGAAATTGATGATGTACTGTTTCATTTCTTGGATGCCTTCAATTCGCTCTCCATCTGCAATGACATGATATTTTTCACGTTCATAAAAATAGTTTTAAAACAATAAAACATTGCTTAATAGAATCAATTTCTAATTATGGTACAGAAATATCACTACAGTTTAAAGTGAACCCATGACAGTCGACTGTAATGAGAACTCATCCCCGCCCACCATAACCGGACATGGACGAAGGATTTCGATATAGCAATGCTTGGGTTTGCTCGCACCGGTCGTGATTCAGTCGATTATATATTTACACTTGCTAGGCTTGTTCATTATACGCAAATACTAGTCGAGTTTCTTTACCATAACTGCATGGTAACAATGAACTTTGAACTTGCATATGAAAATGTTCTATGCAACGTAAAGGGGCTACTTTTTCAAAAGAAACACATGGCTTTGTTTACATTTTGACGCAACATTACGTGTATACATGTATTGTTGTTTTTCATAGAATTTTGGAAAAATGTAAACAATACATATTACAAAAAAAAAATTACAATTGTATAAAGAAACGGGAAAAAATATCCCGACCGGGGCGACGTGCAGTGCTTTCATTTTTGTTGAAAATGATGGATGTCAAATGTAAACAATGTCTGTGTCTCTGTCTTCGTCCTACTATCGAGTCTTTGGGGTGGAAGGGCGTGAGGCCCTCTGACAGAGGTCAGTTATAAACACATTCTCTTGTCTTTGTTCTTTGAGAATTTAATCATGCATATTATAAAACATTCACCTCTAGTTATCCACGTGTTGATAGTTACGCGTCACCACAAATACATTGTATCCATCGAACACAAGTAAATTTGTTCCATCTATCGATGAATCTACTTACATATGTAGATTATATAATCACATTGCTTCCAAGGATGTAATATCGTCAAGTCAGACGACAGACTCAAACACATTGAGCTACTTAACAAAATATCTGAAATTTACTTTGTTTGTCATGGTTATTTCACACTAAAATATTGAACTTTTTTGTTGTCGCGGGTGAATCATTCTATCTTATGTGAAGAGTCATCGTTGGCTGTTCAATTGAGTAAGCTCCTCCCACCTTTGACCGAATTTTATTGAATGATTAGGTCACTTTTAAATAACGATTTTATTGCATAAAATATAAATAAAAAGTCGTGTGAGTATAAATATAGGGATTCAATATGGCGCCCCATAGCATATATTCTTAGAGGAATTGCTCCATACAAGCATGGTTAACATAAAAGCGAAATCCAATCTCTATATAAAAACGGTTTTAAATCGATGAAATACAGAAATAGAAGTACCATACATTTTAGAAAGTTGTTGAACTCACCATTAAATCGCACTAGTAAAATTTGAGACGTTCAAAATGTGCTTTTTAAGATGATGACCATCTTTGATTTTGGATCGCCCAAAAATAACAACACTTGATCGTGATAATGACAGAATCATTATAGGAAAGTTTCAGCTACGTATAAATTGGGATTTTAGAACAAAACAGTTTAGGCACGGCGCATAGCAGCCGACGACGGACAGAGCACAATAGCCATAGGTCAGCCTGACCCTTCGTGTCAGATACCTTAACAACATACCCGATACAATGAGTGGGGTAATGTAGCTTGAGCTAGTTCCTTTACTATTGGTATCTAAGCACAGGTAACGCCCTTGGTCGTCTATGGTTGTCTCTCGAATGATCAATGTGGGACACACATCAGAGCCTCCGTAATATCTCTGATTGTCTATTTCTATAGCAATGTGGTGTCCATCTTCTACTTTAAACCACTGAATAGATGTAGCCTCTGCTGATGCGATGACGTAGGTTTGGAGGATGGCCGTTTTCCCGGAATGAACAGTGAATTCGCCGTGGCTCATGTTTATGTACGGAGTACCTGACAAAATGGAAGAAGGTTAAAATGTATTGACAGGAATTATGTTAATTAAATAAACAACCATAACACTAACGTCTGATGTTCCGTAAATTGTTCTTTTTTGGCGTCGGTAAATTTTGTACTAAAATGAGATGGTTAAATTTTAAAATTTGGTGTTTCCGTGTTCCTATTATAGCTACATGTTTATCTGTACATGTGTTCGCTCATTTCACTAAATAAGATAACTCAATTCAGGTGTCATATGACATGTGTATAATTACCTAAGCACTGATCACATAAGTAATGAATAGTGAGTATGTATATCTACATGTATACATTGTACCATATTCAAATAAGTATAAACTTCAGTTCCATACTTTATGCAAAGGCGAACAAGAATATATTAATGTATATATGTGTACATAAAATGAAATGGAAATATAATTCCACTTCTTCTTAAAGTCACAACGCGAGATTCTGCTTTTGATTCCGACGTAGTCACAGTTAGGTGTGTTTAATTGTGGTGGTACATAAGCCAAACTATAACCACATCAAAAATATCCCAAATTTACGGTATGCAGAATTCATAATTAAATTCAAACTCCATTAATGGTATACAATTGACATTGCGACATTCAATGGTCTACTTTAGTAGTTCGACTATAATCAACGTTAAAATCATTTCGTGGGTTGAAATATCCGTAGATAGCCGACGCCACATTTTTGGAATACTTAATAATCGTACTACATGATCAACCACATAAACGAAGAACACTTCGACACAAATTATTGGGTTGGAAGTATTTTCTTTTCAATTTACAATTTGTTTTGTTATACTTCGTCTAGTTTCGTTTCGTTTGCTTGTCGCACGTTAGAACAAAGGAGAAAAATGACTTATTAATGTTTATTTATATTAGAAATTAACACAGGTTTTCTTACCGTCCTCTGGTAAACTGTGCGGCGTTATCTGCAAGCTAGTTTCATCTATTTGTAACACCGTCTGTGACTCGTCAGATAATTGTATGGTCCCGCCATCTAGGAGGTAATGTTTGAACTCTTCAGCCAGGTGTATGGAGGATGGTTCTGATTGATGTGTAGCAGCTGAGATATCTATACACACCTGTATACATTCTGAAAACGTTTAGAAGCTTCAATAACGTTTTGAAAGAGTGTTTCCATGTGATCATTGCATTTAAATATTATGCAAAATTATCTCTTTAGAGGCTCTAACAGATGTTTCTGACACAATACGACGTGTTATTCCACTCTCAGGCCATTGGATAAATAAGTTGATATTCCACTAGTGGAATATAACTTTCCGGACTTTTGATTAGTCGAAATTTTAAACTTGGACCGAACTACTTTTTTCTCAGTGATACGTCACAAATTGTAGAATGATGCCATATTGTTGTACTCCGATTCTTAAATCATTGCCCTAGAAGCAATGGATGGGCGCAAGACATTTAAGCGTATTTGTTATTTTTCTTATATCTTTCCACTTCATTTGGACTCACATATTTTTATTTTGATGTATGTTTTAGATATGAAATTGGAAACTTTTATAAACATTTACGCATTATATGTGATAATTTCATTGTAATTGTACTGAATGGCCATTTACATTATGTTATAATCTGTGGAAAGAATTGTACTTCTGGTGATATTACCAAATTTGTGAAATAATCTATTAATAATAACAGTGACCTTTTTACTTGACCTTCTGACCCAAATTCAGTCCCAAGCTGTATTTTCCCATATGCTACCATTGTGTGAAGTTTGATCAACATCTTTTGTTTTATGTGTTTTCAAGTTATCGTCTGTAAACAAAGATTTGTTTAACACTATATTTTTAGTAGCAGTGGCATTTCTAGTTGACCTTTTGACCCCAAATTTAAACCCAAGCTACCTAGATTTCCTATGCTATCACTGTATGACGTTTGAATTATGTAGATGTGATCTCGAGTTATCGTCTGGAAACTAAACTTTTGTAATGATATCGTATTTTCCATACACAAGAATATCAATATACACTATGGTCCACGTTGTGGTAGTTCACAGTATTAAGTTTACAGTTTAGTGAAATTGATGCTTTCAAATAAAGTTTTATACCGTATCGAGAATTAATAATCTTGCATGCATCTGTCAAGTGGACAGGAATATCTCAATCCTTAACCTTAAGTGTCACTGTTGACTCGTAAATTGTTGTGTTTTCGAATTTGAGTTTGTAAGAGCCAAAAATAGATTTTTTAAGTATTTACACTATTGCGTAAATACAATATAACATATATGACTGTACAGGTTTTAAAAATACGTAATTTCATATATAGTATTGAAATGGTGTTTATACTAAAAAGTTAAAGTGCTATTTATACTTTGGGTCTTTTTGGCCTTAAAATCCATCGATTTTTTTTTAAATTTTAAAGTATTTAAAAGTAAAATTCTTGCATTTGAAATATTTTGTACATCCCTGATTTAATTGTAATAACATGTACAGTTTTCTAGTTTTGCAGTTTTAAATTGCCTTGGTTACTATGAAAATATGCATCAATTTGAACAATCAGCTGAATTTAAACATTTTGTCATTTTTCCGCCTATGTTTTGAAAGCTTTTTTTCTAAGAAACCATAGAGCGCAATCTTGAACAAACTTAAATTTATTCAGAATATGTAGGTACCTCAGACACTTGTTTATGAGAAATATAAAGTTCAAGTATACGCTCCATGATTTATAGATAAAAAAACTTGCATTTGAAAAAATGGCCGAAATTGACTTAATTCATTTTCATATTTTTTTTACATATCCAGGATGGTTACCACAGCTATTATACTTATTCAATCAAAGATGTACACGATATTTGATATTCAACCATTCAATTTCTAAGCAAAAGATTGAAAATTTGATGGATTTTGGAGCCAAAATGCGCCCAAACCATACATAGTCCTTTTTTATTACCAACACTTTATATATCATAATTATGTACGGAGATAACTTTGTCCGTTGTTCAGTCTTTTTCCGTGTACTTTTTAAAATAAATTTGTTGAAATTGAAATAATATATTACATGGATCGGGCATAGGTATAGTGTGTACAAGTATCTGTATAATCGTATGGTTATAAGTGTTATACGATTAGAAATGTCTATGATATCAATTCATAATTAATTGAAAATGATATTGTGGAATATGTAAGCATTTTACCGTAAGTGATGAAGAACAATTGCATGGTTATGAAAAAAATATATTTTACTGGACTGCCCCCTTTAACATCGTATTAACCAATAACATACCTCTTTTACTAACGGGCTGATCTTCCGACTGGCTGAAAAAGTAAACATTGCATTAACCTGTTCAAAGCAATTTCGTGTCAAAATCATTTTGCACAATTTTTTAAAAATTACTTTTGTAGTAACAACGTTCATGTTACATTATTTTAGGGTTCAAATGGTTAATTACGAATATACTAAATGTAAAAATAGGACTCACAATATACACGAAGCTAAAGTAATATTTTCCAAATTGGTTGTCTATATGGACCGAAACAAAGGTCCAAAAATTTTATATTAGATATAGAGATGTAGCTTCTTTAGCAAATGTCTCGTAAATGCATGTTGATTACAAGAAAATCTTTTACCATCTAGCTGCGATGACGTAGCTCTGAACGACGGACGGAAGATGTCTGACAGATGGTCGTCATCAGAGCTACGATTCCCAGGATGCCAATTGCAATTTGGGAAATACCTTCACTGGGTCCCAGGATGCTTGTTGAAATTTGGGAAATACCTTCACTGGGCCCCGGGGTGCTTGTTGTAGTTTGGGAAATATCTTCACTGCGTCCTGGGATGCTAGTTGTAGTTTGGGAAATATCTTCATTGGGTCCCGGAATATTTGTTGAAGATGTACTCTTGATTGGTTCAGTACCAGCTGCTTAAAATAAATAACGTGTATGGCATTCGAAACAGTAACATAGTTACACTTGTTAAACATATGATCAGAAAGTTTACAGTTATCGTCAATGTTTCTATTGTTCTTGTCATAATTTTTCCTCTTACAGTTAATTATTAAGCGTTCTTTTATATTATTTTTTCTCTTACACTTTAACATAAACTCACCCACTTGGAGTTCAACTATGTCGCTATCGACATTTGTTCCTCTAGCTCCTACCCTGCATTGGTATTGAGCTTCATCGACTGTTTTGTTGGGGTCTCTTATCACAAGTGTAGGCGTTTGCGGACTATAATAGTATTTATGATTGTCACTCAGAACTTTCTTTCTCAATGGTATTGTTTTGTCTCTCTTCCAAACAATTCGATCTGGTACCGGATCCACTTTACAGTCTACGAAAGCTGCCTCTGATCCTTCCCGGGTCTCGTATACCTTCCTATGCATCATGATGGTAATTTCCTCCTGTCCAAAACGTTCTTCTAACAAATTAAAGTGGATATTGATGATTATGTATCTGTATTAATATATTAAATAGATAGTACTAAAATCCAAAAGCGACATATACTTTAATTTTTTCCCGGTGGTTTTCTTTAAAAATATACCAGTTATGATTAATAAAACATATTTTTCTCAGAATAACAACATATGATACACTACCCTTAATTTTGAGCTTCAAAATGCACATTTCTCAGCCATGTTTGCCGAATTTAACCCTTTTTCGAAAATGTTCTGGTATTAAACTTTTTTAGATTTTTTTGCATATCAATATGGAAAAGGTTGATCTTTCTAAATCGTGTGCTTATTTTTTGCCCTATTTAAACATTTGTTATTTTTCATTATTTTAGAGTAAAAAATAAAAGTGCTCAAATTACCAATAAAATGTAAAACTAAAGTTTAAAAAAGTTTATCATTTCACACATTAATGCTTAATATTTTAATTACCACAAATCTAGTAAAGATTTACAGCAAAAATTAGCTCGATACAACTAAAAATACTGGCGCAGTGATGATATAAGTAAAGGCAATTAAAGTAAAAAAAATGGTAAAACGTTGGCTCCTATCAAAGCGAAAAAAGACATATTTTCAACATGGCCGCCGATTCAACCCCATAAAAAATCTACAAAGAAGTTAAAGATCGCATGTGCTTTAAACTTCCTTAAAATTATGCAACACTAAAAGGTACAATCAATAAATCAATATTCATAGGTTCTTCATTATGATTATAAACATACAATCGTTATGTATACATATAATGCGAATAGTTGTACACCTAGTATATCTCAAGGAATTGACCGAGCGCCAGGCAGTAGCGTTTACCCGTTCAATGTCGGAGCAAACGTTGTACGTGTAGCATGTTTCATGGTTCTGTTGACCCAGATGGATGAACAGTAATAAATCTGTGGTGTGGACTGCTACATTGTATATATTAACACAGGTACGATGTAACTTAAGAATACGTCGAACATATCACTACTACATGTGTTTTACTTACCCAGTTCCTGTTCCGGTTCCGGTTTAAGTATTTTTCCAATAGCTTCTGTGTGGTGTTGTACAATTCTACACAGTGACGGTTTTACTGCTTTTAATTTTGGCATTAATTTTTCGTAGTCTCCGTAAAAAATGAATGTTTTGTCAATGAGCCAAGAAAATAGTTTTTGTACTGATTTTATGTTTCTTTTATCAGTCGCAGTTAGTGGGACGTCTTCCAGAAGACGTTTAAGCTTCTTGAACTCCTGGTCTGTCATATTTTCATCTAAGTCGTGAACCATATAGTTATGGAGACTGATAGCCTCGTCAGGTATATTTGAAGCCATTGTGGTTGTAGATAGATAATCTGAAAATATCTATTTTTACGTTATTTCGAATCAATACCAGGAAAAACAGAGATCTTTCTACTTTGTTCTTAAATACATTGTATATCATTTAGATAACCTCGATATATAATAACAGTTTAGATATTTGTACAACCAATGATAGAAAAAAAATTGTGAAAGTTTATTATCAATAAAAGAAAATACAATTTCAATTTTGAATCACATGTATGTTGTTGTTTTGAAAAACTTTCAGATTTCATGATGATGTATCAATGTTAATTTTACTCGAAGGTACTACATCGCCGATGAATAATAATTTGTATCTATTACAGGAGCAGACGATTGTTTTTCATCAGTATCAAATATTTTCATTGAAAAGTTTGAAAATAACTCACAACCAAATTTTTCAAGAAAGATCAACGATAATTTAAGATATATTTTAGTTTACGGCTGATAACAGTTCATAATGTCTTTCACGAAGACGCATTGAAATGGTTTCACACGATTCAACCATAATCACAATTAAATTGGAAACCGTTGGATGATGACTTGATAGGTGTTAGAATATGAAAATCAAACATCGTCGCCGAAAACCTAATTACGCCCTAAGTGCGCGTGAGACAATGAACAAATGTCAAACTATTTTAATATCCTTATCTTAAGAAATTGGATGCAACCGTTTCTGTTTTGATGCGCACAACAACGATGACCTGACGCTTTTTCGAGGGGTACAATGCCATACCCTCAGTGGCAACCATGTATTTTTTCAATAGCACATTAGTTTCAAAATAAATGCTCTTGTATCTCATTAGCTGCAATATTGTAGCTCAAAAGACTTTTAGACAGAAAATGATGTCGTCTTTAGAGCTACAATTGGTGCATATTACTGCTAATGGAGCAAAGTAATGATTATGCGAACCATTATAAAACGTCTGTTTGCATTTTTACCGTGCTTGTTTGATATCGCTTACCTACTCGTCAATAAAACTGAACCACATAAAATATCAAATTCTCATTGAGGCATTATAATTATGCATTATTTTTTACATAATACATATGAAGGTCTTTCTGAAGGGAATTTATACGGCAAGTCCACAAATTGTGAATTTGACGTCTTTTGAGCGGTACGGTAGATATAAAGAATGGTAGTTATATTTGTTTTGGACAAAAATAATATGTAAATGCATATATACGCATAAAATAATCGGAAACCTACAAAAAAGTATAGAAAACTGTGCCCGAGTGATTTTCGGAGGCAGTGCTCCACTACGACACATAGGGACCAATTCGTACCCGGCCGAAAGGTATAGTAGGCCGGGTACGTATATCCGTTCTAGCATCTCATCCGAGGTCAATATACGACAGTTACATCAACAGAGTATCCAATACTGTAGAGAAGACATCATCGATGTCGTTACCTTCATTGCAAGCTTTCCTCTTACCTTATTGTAGAAAGGATTTACAGAAAAAATCCAAAACAAATCATTTCATCTGATAGCAAGGTATTTCACATTCTCATCAACAGGGAAACAAACGCTTGATATGATGAATCTCAATCAGGGTTCCTCATCATAAATGAGACAAAATGTAGTCATCTGTGATTTCGTGCGGATCATCTGTAACACAACAATACAACATATGAAACAGTGAACGATGCAAATGGCCATGCTTCATAATTAAGTAATTAATTTCTATTTGTTTTCATACTATATCCGACTTTCCGATTGGCAGATCCTTTTTCGTCATATACTATGAAGAAAAATTCCGAAAACTCGACGTTATCATGACGTCACAAAAGAGACGCCGACGTTGCGTATTGATTTATAAAAATAATCCATTGGAAATCAATTGAATCGTATGTTTAAACGTATTTTATATTACATTGTATATCAAATAGTCTGAAAAATTAATTATAAGCATTGATTAAACTATTTTTTAACTTCATCGGGTTATGAAATAAATTTTGTTTGCAAACTTTTATGAGATTACGCGGATTCAAACAGTTGGCAAACAAAATTTCTGTCATAACCCGATGGAGTTAAATAATAGTGACATCAATGCTTAAAACATCGTGTGGTTGCTGTATATCAGAATGTATGCAGGTGTTTTATGGGATAATTGCTGTATGCAATTTAAAAATCTGCTAGAGTCTGTTAATTTAGAAGACGTGAGAGTATCACGGGATTATCATAACTTTATAATATAAGAACTTGCCTCGGTGTCTCTCTCTCTCTGATCGACGTCAAGCACACACGTATACTTATGTTTAAGATACTCCATGGCCTTCA
This sequence comes from Argopecten irradians irradians, assembly GCA_004382745.1. Classification (NCBI taxonomy): domain Eukaryota; kingdom Metazoa; phylum Mollusca; class Bivalvia; order Pectinida; family Pectinidae; genus Argopecten; species Argopecten irradians. Next base: position 73,466 of record SAYR01005640.1, read on the forward strand.
ACCATTGGTATATATCGTGTTTGATTAGTTTAACGTCCTATTAACAGCCAGGGTCATTTAAGGACGTGCCAGGTTTGTTTGCGGAGGAAAGCCGGAATACCCGGAGAACAACCACCGACCAGCGGCCAGTACCTGGCAACTACCCGAAAGGGATTCGAACTCGAGACCCAGAGGTGGAGGGCATGTGGTAATATGTCGGTACATCTTAACCACTCGGCCACCGCGCGGCCCCCATTGGTATATCAACAAACGGTGGTATCAACACGAAAATGAAAGATATATCTATTATGAATGACAAGACATTTGTAGAACATAAAGTTATTAAAGCAGTTTTTTGTCTAGTATCTCTATGGAATCTAACTACTTTGCTCTAAAATTTGACTTATTTTATGCTCATTCTGTTACCCGATTCAAAACACTTCTTTCTAAAATTAAAAAAGTAGAATCTATCACAACACAATCTTCTATAAGTAACTGCACTCGAACTATGAATATACCTAGTAAATGTCAGCTCAGACATGTTGCTTGCAATTTAAATTCTGACCTATTTCGTGATCGTTTCAGAGGCTATCCAGTATGTCTGTAATCTAGGTGATGAAACAACTGATTTACTTATCAAAATGCATATCAGAATACATACTAACTGAAACAGGTAGATTTGTATAGACTTTTTTCCACCTATGATGAAATGGTTGGGAGGAAACACTTATATAATATAATGATATATTTACTGTTTATATGCTATGCTGAAAAATTGTACCATACCGGACTTGTTTGGAGATGACAAAATAGGTTCTAAATCGTTTTGCTAGTTTTTTAAAATAAACTTGAAATTGTAATTGAAATTGAAGCATTATTCAAGCATTATCGTTTTTCTCAAACAGACATTGTTGGTACTCAAATTTTTATCCCAGCATACCAGAAACATATACATAGAGATTGGAAACTCCTTCTTTGTCTTTGTTGACAGGCAGCGGGACCTCCGGTTTATAGGCATTTTCCCTTGGCTAAATACTTTAAAGTGTATTCTTTTAAACATGATATTTTTGTATCAACACAAAGTTTAAACATTAAATCATGGTTTGATGTTACTAGTTTTTCCGATTGATATTATTTAATATGATTTTTGAAAGCATGGAAATCAGCAATTTTGCCTGGTTTTTCGAAAATCATACATTTAAAACCGGAAGCGCATTTTGTTTATTAATATATACGTTAAAATATTTGTTCTATCCAAAATTGTACTACCATCTGAAAACGACTGAACTTTTATAACATATCATAGTTATTCTGCTGTATTTAACTATTAAAGCGTTTATCTAAAAAAACCCTTAGCACATACAGAGGTACATCTGCCGATCGTAAAAATGGCGGAGTTGCCAATCTCTATGTATAGAGAGCCCTGCAGGAACGGCATTATAATTGTATCTGCTGCCTCTATTGCATGATCGTAAAAGGCGACTAAATTTAGGATATTGTCTTTTCTCTTCTTCCTAACTGACTTTATCCTTCCTAGTGCCTCCCTTGACATCACCTCACTTTTGCCTTCTGTTGGGCGTTCGCCCCTGTGAGGTAGGCTCTGGGTAGTCACCTGGCTGAGACACATCAAAGTCTATAAAAATGGTGGTCCTTAATCCAGCTTATTAGTGCTTAGCATGAACGGAGTAGGACGACTGGTTCGTCCATTGTCAGTATAATGTGACTCGGTGGATGAGTTGCTTGCTGTCTTCGGTGGCATGCTTTAGTGATATAACACTATAAAAAGGCAAGAGTTCCACTATACAAGAAGACACAACACGGATATGTAGATATTCTTCTCTACGGATAGAATAACTCTGACCAGGTGTCATTCATGACCACATGCTTCTTTTATTAACACTAGTACTGCGCATTTGCACTCTTGGGGTGAAATCATTTTCGAGCTGGGTCTTGACTACCGTATAGACAGTTTCATGATTATCTGCGTTTGGTTGGCGGGCGTGAAATGTGAAATAGACGTCTTGCAGATCGGTTCCCCCACAAGGTTACAACAACGCTTTTGCTTGCTCAGCATTTTGAATGCCTTCCCCGTCTTTATAAAGTTCAAAAATCCTAATCCACGGGCGCCATCTTTGCCCAACTGATGGCGGTTCGCCGTGAATGTCAAACGGTTTTACACCCATTAAATCATTGACCGCTTGTACCTGAGCCATGATTTTTGTGTACCTGAGGTTTTTACACCTGTTTTCCTCGTCGCCACTGTAGATATTCTTCTCTACGGATAGAATAACTCTGACCTGGTGTCATTCATGACCACATGCTTCTTTTATTAACACTGCGAATGTCAATGCAATACATCAGATCACATCAACATCCGGTATAGGGAGAAATCGGTACTTTGATATTGAGTAATCATTATTTCAATGAGTTTACCAATTCAAGAACACTACATCATATACCATAGTCTCCGAAAACACGCACTATTCACTACATACACGCTGCAAAACGCATATATGAAAGGCCGTCATTGCATTGCCCTGGCTATTAATAGGACGTTAATTAATCAAACAAACAAACATAGCTCATACTCCAAAATACATAACTATTATTCAAACACGGTTGGAATTACTTCCTTGTCCCATATTTTTCAAACATAAACTTTTCCCAATCATACATAATTGTTACTCAAACAAAGGTTACCGCTAAGAATGCTCCTCACAAATAATTTATAGGTTCGTAATAAGTCATTACTCAAGCTACAAATTTGTCAAGAACTGTACATCAAGGCACCAAGAGTCACTAAACTGACGAGGGTTTATAATGATAGTCAACAAATCGCTTGAATTGTGAAATACATTATATATTGCTTCACATACAGAACAAACTTGCACGGGCATTCGTTGTAAACGACAACATCAATTTCCTAACTTTTAAGTTCAGATGATTGAGACATATATATACAAACCCAGGAAAATCGTATGCAATTCCAGAGACACTCTGTATCAATTCCAACCTGACGCGTCAATATTAATGCCCGCCGCCATCTTGAACCACTGCACAAGTCCATGCAGTTGCACTAGTATTGTCTAGTACAGACATGTCACATTTCCCGTTGTTTTTAATTTACAAGACTATAAGTGGGTGTCAATATAATGTATTCTAGATCAAGGAGGGTTGTCTCCTCTGATGGCCATGATCGGTAATTTTTATTTTTTTGTTTATGGACACTAGGTAATTAAAAGGCTGTAGCTATATAGAGATCTAGTATAACCGGTCAAATTAAAAGACATACAGTTCTTGTGCAACAGTGCATGCAGAACGTGAATACTTAAAGATAATCAAATCAATTATATTGTATTCCGATGGTTCATGTCAGTCCTTGAGATTACGAAGACATATTATTACAAAATTTGAGGCAAGTATGAATCGCTCCACCTACTGTATATGTAGATGTCAATTTGCTTTGTATCTAGAAATTTTAGAATAGTTCTCGTAGGTCAGAGTGACTTAAAGTCCCATTATGCTTTCACCAAACTTTGTTAAAATATACATTAACATCCCTTATGAAAGGTACTTCATTTGTTTTTTCTTCAATGAAGATAATTACGTATACGCCATAATCAATTAGTAAAGAATTCTTAAAATAGAACGGGTTGATTTGCATAGTTGAAAATACCTCGTGTAAACGTATATGTGCGATACAAAACAAGTGTGACCGAGAGAGAGAGCAGTTTTGAGCAAACGGTGAGCAATACAATACGGTTCAGCGTGTCGGCCAGGGGGCAGAATCATGAATGGCCCTTCCTCGCAGAGACGAACAGTCAAATAGATTTCACAGATTATAAATGTTTCCTGTCAAAGGTTACATATAGTTTAAATAAAGCTTAATACAAAATACGTATTAATCGAAAAATAGTGGATGTAAATAGTGAAATGCACACATGGGGCACCATATGGGGTATTTTATCGTACAAATATAAACACGTGGCCGTGTCAATTATTATGTATTATAACTGCTTTCTATTTCTTCTTTGGGTATTTTATAACGATATTCTTATGTCTATGAAATATGTGATAGTACATGTAGATGAAAGATCACTGGAATCGGCGCTAGTCGAGATATATCAAATTGTATGTTGAAACATGTCTGCAATGGATTATATTACTTTGCTCATGATCAACAAGGTTACTGCATGTATATATACGTTATTTGTAAATACATGTATATGTATACATATCCTATATTACATCTATATATATATATCTATTCTCAGTATTCATGTACCCAACATATATGTGTTTGTTAGGGGGCTATATACCGATACCTGTCGAGATGTCATTTCTGTATAATTAACTGATTAAATGTTTCTCGATTACATTTCGTGTGATTAGAAAAGGATCATCATATATTTCATCAGAGTATGCGTGTATATACATCAAGTATTGCTGGGCAATTATACTTCAAAACACCTCCCTCCCGCCCTTCATTAATGTTTGTGTTACCTATGTATATTTGATATGAAAGCGTTATGTACTCATAATATATATGTATGTCTTAGTGTGTTACAGTTTCTTCTATGTATGTATGGCATGTTATTTATATGCCGCACCTTTACCCGATGAAATGTGAATTTGAGAATATTTGCAGCTAATTGGTAAAAATAAATTATACGGCCATCAAAGATATGAGCCATTATTTCGCCAATACCTTGTTGAGTCATTTTCTCTTGAGTAAACAGAGCTTGCTGGCTATATGCAAGTGTGGGGGAGTTGTTTTAGAAGTGAAGTGAAAAAAGGATCATCATACATTTCATCAGAGTATGCGTGTATATACATCAAGTATTGGTTACCAGGTGCATGAGTCTTAATTATCGTATGGGCATTTTTAAATATAGACCTACAATTTCATGTACACGGAACGAATTAAACTATCAAAGACTCGCATTTATATTAGTACAAACGTCAGTATTAGAGTGAACTAAGGGGATTTAAATATTGTCAGACTATTGGAGTTTCATCATTAAAAAGACACAACATACATTATTTTCACCCTTGATGCTACCTAGTGGACTATCACTTGCCGTCAGGACGTAATTCTCAGTACCATAGGTACCGTATCGTATACATGTACGTAGTAAAAAGTAGAAGGGAATTGAAACTGAAATTTTTCTAATTTCACGAGTGTGCATTCCATTTTACGCTGAACGTGAATTATGTTTATTAGCATTCAGCCCATTTGTTTTCATAGAAAAATTTCGATTTATGGAGCAAGTTTATGCGCTAAATAAGATATGTAAGAAAAATAAGTTCGTGATGCCTTAGTCTTATTAAAACGGATATTTTCCCCATTTTCTCTTCTTTTAATGAAGGACTGATCCAGGTTTTATTTAACATTTTTGGTATACTTTTCCACCAGATCTTCTTCACTTGACGAACTGTATAGAAATCATTAACCCGTTACCTGTAACCTGTCGTCGAGGTCATATATCATCGGCTTTCACGGCTCTCACGACCCATCACAGTTATTGTTTCCGGTTCCGATGTGTTTGGATAGCAGTCAGGACGGAATTTGATGGGTACATTCTTCAAGTGGTTGTTAAGTTTCCCTTTGAATTCGTTTAAAGTTTTTGATGCTATTACTTCTTCTGACAACGAATTCCATGAGTTTACTACCGGATGAGAGAATGAGAACTTCCTACAGTTAAGTCTACAGTGACTTTTTTGGAGTTTTTCAGAGTGACCTCTGGTTCTACTGGTGTTGCCTGTAAAAAGTTGTTTTTTATCACAATGGTCAATATCCCTCTTAATTCTGTATACTTCAATCATGTCCATTCTAAGTCTTCTATACTGAGGGGTAGGCAGTTCCAATTCAATTAGCCTCTCCTGGTAGGTGTTGTTCCGAATAGACCTTAATAGCTTTGTGGCTCGTCTTTGGAAATTTTCTATCGATACTGCATCTTTTTTTGTAGATTACAGCCCAGACTGGCGAAGCATATTCTAGATGTGGTCGCACTAAAGCCTTGTACAAATTTAGGAATGAGTTTTTGTCCAAGTTTTGAAAAGTTCTTTTTATGACTCCGAGATTTCTATTAGCTGTTCTCACTTGTTGCTGTATATGTGGTGAAAATTTAAGGTTGCTGTCAAATGTTACACCTAGATCTTTTTCTTCATGGATGTTATCAATTGGAGTCTTTGTATTGTTAGAATTCATGAAATGTACATTTGCTGGCCCATTTCCAAGGTGTAGGTATTTACACTTTGATGAATTAAATTGGAATTGCCACTCGGTCGACCATTGTGTTAGGTTGTCTATGTCTTGTTGGAACTGGAGTCTCTTCCTTCATTGTTGACACAGGCATACATTTTTGTGTCATCAGCAAAGAATTTGACAGCGTTCTCTACTACTTCAGGGAGATCGTTGATATAAATAAGAAATAGAGTTGGCCCAATGACACTTCCTTGTGGTATTCCACTAGTTACCTCAGACCATTTAGAATGTTCTCCGTTCAGTACCACTCGTTGCTTCCTATTTGATAAAAAATCTTTAATCCAATGTTTGACATTTCCAGTTATACCGTAGCCTTCTAACTTAACAAGTAGTCTTTGGTGTGGCACAGTGTCGAAAGCTTTTTGTAAATCAAGGTACAGTGTGTCTGTGCTATTTCCTTTGTCCAATTTCATTGTCCACTGATTTAAATACATCGATTAATTGTGTCACACAGGAGCTGCCCTTCCTAAAATCATGCTGATGTTTTGGAAACAGATTGTTGGATTCCATATGTTTTGTTATTTGGTCTCTAAGAATCTTCTCAAAGATTTTGCATGTTATTGATGTTAAGCTTATTGGTCGATAGTTCTGGGCTTGTTGTTTTGATCCTTTTTTGTGTATTGCGGTAATATTTGCTTCTTTCCATGCCGATGGTACTGAGTTGATGTTTAGAGATAGTTGGAATATTTGAGTTAGGGGCCTGGTAATTACTTCTGTCAGCTCTTGTAACAGTCTTGGGTGAAGGTTATCCGGTCCTAGAGATTTTGTTGTTTTTAGTTTAAGTAAATGCCTCTTCACATCGTATTCTTGAACAATGTAATTTTGGAGTTCATTTGTAAATGTTCTTTTTTTCAAATCTCGTGATGTTTCCTTATCTTCTTTTGTAAACACACTAGTAAAGAATTTATTCGGTATCTGCTTTATCCCCGTTGTCTGTAATATAATTTCCTTGTTCATCTTCCTGCAGGTTATCGATGCTGTCTTTCACTTTTAAATTAGTGTTTGATTTCACATATTTCCAGAAAGACCGATTGTCTACCTTCATATTTTCTGCTAGTTGCTTTTCATAATCCTGTTTCGCTTTCCTGACCTGACTGCTAGCAATGTGTTTTGCTTCATTGTATTGTCGTTTTGTTCATTCTTGTGGTTGATATATTTTTTCCAGCGTTTCTTTTTAATTTTGACTGCCTTTCTTGCACTACCATTAATCCATGGAGTATTGAATCTTCTAGAAAACACTTTATACACTGGTATGTTGTCTTCAATTTCTTTGTATAATTTGTCGGTAAAGTATTTCCAGGCGTCATCAATAGACCCCATATTAGATATATTGTCCCACGATTCCCGACTCATATTCTTCTTTATTTGGTCATAGTTCCCCTTGTTGTAGTTTAGATATGGACTTTCAGTTTTTTTCTATGACATACAAGCATAACGAGAATGTGATGGATACATGGTCACTGTTTCCCAAAGGAGCATTAATATCAATACTTTTTACAAGATTTTCTTCGTTTGTGAGTTATAAATCCAAGATCGAGGGCGTTTCATTTTGACGTATCCGAGTAGGTTGTAAAATGTGCTGATGTAGATAGTTGTCTCTAATTATTTCCAAGAATTTCGATTCACCATGATTTTCACTCACTGTTGTCGTTTCATTTTTTCCAGTTTATTTCTTAATAATTAAAGTCTCCAATAGACACAATATGGGAGTATGTGTGATTTTTGTATCCAGTTGATGATAGTACACTTCTTAGTTCTTCAATTGCATCGTTGAGTGAATTGGGACTTCTATATACATGTATGCACTGAATAGTAACCAGTCATTGTTTTTTAGTTTGATCTCAAGTGCTATGCATTCAATTTGTTGACTTTGATGGTTGTTTTTTTTTATTTCTGATGCTTGGAGACTATTTTTCACATAGATGCATACGCCACGTCTTTTATATCCTTCAATTTCGCTGATATAGAGTTTGTAATTGGGGATTTGATATTCTGACATTTGTGGGCAAGATGTTGATCTATTTTTGGCAGTGTTTCCGTGATCGCTATGATGTCATATTGATATTGCTGGGATATTGCTATGAGTTCATCTAGCTTGTTTAGAAGACTATCCGCGTTTGTATAAAAACAGTCAGTTCATTTGATATAAAACGTTCCGTATTTACACTGTTAAAACTGGTAAAATCCTCTTCAATATAAAGTCTTGGGGACTGTACCTTGCTCGTCGCTTGTATCATGGTTCATAGTTGATGATGCGTCATGGGTTACAGGGCACTTCCAATTCCCCAAGCCACGTGATGGTGTATGATACAGTTACTCAGATTATGTGGTGTTCCAATTATAGTGGTGTTATTGTACTCAGAGTAATTATCTGTGGAGTCCAGATTATCATCAGTCACTCCTTCATGGGTATTCTCTTTTTGAAAGGCTTTTGACTGATAGTTGGTATTCACTTGTTGTCTTGATTCTCTCATTTTTTGTTGTATTCCCTTTGTCTTGGTGTTAAATCTTTTACTATGGTAATTTTCTTCAATTGACGAGGAGCTTGTTCTTGAATATTTTTCGCTTTGTCCAAGATTTGTCTTCTTTCACTTTTGCTGTCTAGTATAATTTTCAGAGGTCTTGTTTTTCCCGTGCTTGGGTTAGCGTTGCCTAGTCTTATAGCGTTGTTTACTTTCACATCTTTGACGCCAATTGAGGCACATACAACTTTGAATATTTTTACATCCTCTGATTTCTTTTCATCGCTGCTTTTCCTTGATGATTCTTGTTGGTTAAATACAATAACATTTAGTGCTCCATTTTTTTCAATTTCTCTCACTTCATCATGTACGTCCAGAATGTTATTTCCTCTTTGAGAGATGCTTTGAGGTCTTGGACTTCTGTTTTAACTTTACTGGCGATTGTATTGTCGATGTTGTCTATCTTTTCTTCCAAAGATTTCAGCCTTGTTTCACTTTTTGTGTCCATTATTGTAAGCGTTGCCTTCAGGTTGTTCATTGATGGAAAATTTATTTTGTATCCTGTGCATGTCCACATAAAGTTTGAGGCACTTTCCTTTGTCATGACTTTGTATAATTCTGGGGATATTTTTGCACGTTGGAGACAGAATGGCAGTTCCCAAATATAGCATTGTATAGAGTTGGATTCTTCTTCAAATATATCTTCACATACGGTTAATTGCAAGACCAGATCTCTTGTTTGCATTTGATCTTGCAATTGGTGTTGATGTAGCTATGGGATCCATAATTGTTGTAGAGTAGAGAGTAATAGTTTTAATGTATACTTAAATTACAGGACATTCCCTATAGTATTTAAGTTACTGTTCATGTATTCTCCTAACCAATTGCTGGATCCTTAGAGTCCAAAGTCGGGCCAATTTTGCTTTAGGATGTACACCGTCGGTATATAGGTTAAAATTCTTTTTATATCGAGTTTTGGTGGACTTAACGTTTTTGCTACTCTGTATTACGTCCTGTGACATTTTCCGACTTGACAAGTCGCTGATAATGTCGTTTAGTCCTTGTTTATATCGTCTATTGCTTGATGCAGTAACGTGTCTGCCTTCCTAAAGGTATCGGGGCTTGGATGACCCTTTATTCTGTTCCATTCTTTGATGGTGTAGTATGGTATGTCAAGGAATACGATAGTTGCTGCACTTTTAACAGAGTGGATTTTAGACTTGAGTTCAGGGTACTCCTCTAGTAACTTTGAAATAACGGACTGTTTTTATACTCCATTTCTTGGTACTACGTATTCAATCAAACCAAACTATTCTACATTTTGTATATGCATTCCTCTTCCTGCCCTGTGCATGCAATGAATTATGAGAGGTTATGAATCACATAGGCCTACATGTGGTTCATGCACAGGGGTTTGGCTCTATAGACATTTTTCTCTCTTTATATATTGACACAGTATTACATATATACTTATATAGAGAAAAATGTCTATATAGAGCCAAACACCTGTGGTTCGTATACATGTATCTTTACATGTAGCATAAACATATATTATGTATATATGTTTCTGCATGTAATAATTACAAAGTTCATAAATCTTATGCTACAATGTGGATTGTACTCAGTTAGTAATTCATGATCATGATCACTTGTCATGGATATATATGCTATATGCCGATATCCTCGTTGACCCTGTTGTCTCAAACATTGGTCTAAGTTTATGGTCGGTCTTCGATGGAGTAGAACATGTAGGCTTACCAGACTTCGTATGTATGTATACATCGCTGTATTATTATAAAAAGAAACAAAGTGTTATATCTATATAGCAGGTAACGACATGGCGTATTTGTGTTTACTTTCATTTGTTTACGAGTTTTGCCGAGCCGCCCCATGGGAGGCCTCATCAGGTAACACAAACGTGTGTTCGGTTTCGATGTACATTTCAATAAAGCTAGATTAAGCCCTATAGGCATGTAATAAATCTTTATTACAAAAAACATAAGATCAGCAAATACCATTGTAATTAAAATTTTGTTAATTGCTTGCTTTCCATTCAAGAACAAAAACTTTTTGAATAGTTTTAGTCTAGTTTTATATAGAAACTACATGTAAATACATATTAAACATGTATTTTTAGGTCCACGCGTGGAATGCGTGGGTTCGTAACGTGCAGTTGATCGCGATCGAGCAACTTGCAATTGGCCGCTAAATTATCGTTGTTTGAAGAATTTGTCTCGCTCTTCACCACGTTCCGACGGATCCATGTGTGTTCGCTGACACGTATTTGGCAGATTGCGTTCGCCATGCATGATGTTGAACTCCACTTTTTATGTGGGTACGCATGCGTACTAGATTGTTTTGTCTTTTGTCTGAATACGGGAGGAGGCTGTATATTGTGGAGGTCACATTTGAAAACGGGAGGAGTCTGTATATTGTGGAGGTCAAATTTGAAAACGGGTGGAGTCTGCACATTATTGGGGTCAAACTAGAAAACGGGTGGAGTCTGTATATTGTGGAGGTCATATTTGAAAACGGGTGGCGTATTTACATTGCTAGGGTCACACTTTAAAACGGGTTAAGTCTGTATAATGTGTGGGTCACACTTGAAAACGGGTGGAGTCTGTATATTGTGGAGGTCACATTTGAAAACGGGTGCAGTCTGTACATTGTGGGGGTCACAGTTGAAAACGGGAGGAGTCTGTATCTTGTGGAGGTCACATTTGAAAACGGGTGGAGTCTTTACATTATTGAGGTCACATTTGAAAACGGGAGGAGTCTGTATATTGTGGAGGTCACCTTTGAAAACGGGTGGCGTCATTACATTGCTAAGGTCACACTTGAAAACGGGAGGAGTTTGTATATTGTGGTGGTCACATTTGAAAACGGGTGGAGTCTGTAAATTGTGGAGGTCACACTTGAAAACGGGAGGAGTCTTATATTGTGTGGGTCACACTTGAAAACGGTGGAGTATGTATTTTGTGTAGGTCACATTTGAAAACAGGTGGAGTCTGTACATTGTGGGGGTCACATTTGAAAACGCGAGGAGTCTGTACATTATTGGGGTCACACTTGAAAACGGGAGGAGTCTGTATATTATGGAGGTAACATTTGAAAACGGGTTGAGTCTGTATATTGTGGAGGTCACATTTGAAAACGGATGGAGTCTTTACATTGTGGTAGTCACACTTGAAAACGGGAGGAGTCTGTACGTTGTGAAGGTCACATTTGAAAACAGATGGAGTCTGCACATAATGTGGAGGTTACATTTGAAAACGGGTGGCGTCTTTTCATTGCTTGGGTCACACTTGAAAACGTGTGGAGTTTGTACATCGTGTGGGTATATTGTGGAGGTCACATTTGAAAACAGATGGAGTCTGTACATTATGGGGGTCACACTTGAAAACGGGAGGAGTCTGTATATTGTGGAGGTTACATTTGAAAACGGGTGGCGTCTTTACATTGCTAGGGTCACACTTGAAAACGGTTGGAGTTTGTACATCGTGTGGGTCACAATTGAAAACGGGTGGAGTCTGTATATTGTGGGGATCACACTTGAAAATGGGAGTCTTTAAATTGCTAGGGTCACACATGAAAACAGGAGGAGTTTGTATATGGCTAGGAAATTTGGAAACGAGAGTAGCTATTTATAGTCTTTGTTTTATTAGGGTCATGTTTAAAAACGGCAGGAGTCTGTACATTGTGGTGGTCACAGTTGAAAAGGGAAGGAGTATTATATGTTGTGGGGTCAGACTTAAATTATGGGTCTGTATATTGTTTGTGTATTGTATAGGTTTATTGTTAAAGCAAACCTTTTCAACGGCAAAATGTTTTTTTCCTGAATGTGTTTTTGTATATTCTTATATTCTAAGTTACGACACTAGACAAATATTATGATGAATTATCTCTTGATCCCATACTGATTTTCTTAATATTATCAAGTAGATTCTAATTACACATATTCTCTAATTTAAGAAACTTAAAAAAGTTCTCGCCATACATATTACCGATGATGTTAGTGTGTACACTTAATCATTTATTGCATTCGACCTCCGGTTGTTTTATTTTTCTCTTTACCAAATTATATGAAGCTTCTTAGCTGCTTGTTGATTAAGAGATACTAAATCACCATTTCTCCCCCCCCCCCAAAAAAAAAAAACACCCTATACGTTTGAAACGTATTTCTGTCAAAAAGTGTTACATAGTCTTGAATTGCGGTACAGATCGATAAAAGTCTTAGTCTAGTCCATGTATTACAAAGTGCCCCTGGTCACACTTGAAAACGGGTCACAAATGAAAATGCCACACCCCCTCTCCGAAGAGGGGTTTTCTATCGTTTTTGAAAAACATGGAAATGTTGGGCATTTTTTAGCGGATATTTTCATAAGGATATATGCTCTACTATTCAGCAAAGTTTGGTACTTTATGGCGTTATTTTTTCACCCCCCCCCAAAAAAAAGGGGGCTTTAAGTTTGCAAAATTAAATGCATCCGATATATAAATATTTGTAGCGTGATTGGACTGGGTCGATCATCGGTGATCATATGCATGTTGAGTTTAGATCAATTCGTATATCATCCGACTAGTGTTTCCGGTCCCAGGTTCGAATCCTTGTCTGGCCGCTACATTTTCTCCCCACTTGTTACATTTCTATGGTACCTGCGATATTTTGTCGAAAAGTGAGTCACAGCTACTGGTCTTGTTTCATTGATTATTAACTTTCATATATACAGTATTTCTCTTCCACTTTGTGTTGCATCTATTATACATCGCAGCACATTTCAATCTACTCCGACAGTCTATAGTAAGCAGAAAAAAACACGAAGAAACTCTATTTTTAGGTCTCTTGTAGTTATTTCTTAAAGTATCATACAGCTTAACCATGAATACAAGACTGTATGACTGTCAATGTCGTTAGAAATGTACCTTTTCTCTGCATGATCGTAAAAGGTGACTAAATATGATTTAATATTTTCTTTTCTTCCTTCTTCCCATCTTCTCCCTTGACAGCACCTCACTTTCAGTCTTCGTTGAGCGCTCGCCATGCGAGGAAGGTTGCGGATTGTCCCAAGGCCAAAACATACTATATTGTGGTAGTTTTTGTAACTACTTAGCGTTCAGCATAAAGAATGCGTGATGATTGCATTTTGGTTGCCAGTATAATGTGATCGGGTGTGGTTTGCTTCGTTGTTGTCGGTGGCAAGATTCAGTGAGATAGCACTGAAAAAGGCAAGAGTTCCACTTTACAGGAGACACAACACAAAGTTTTTTCTCCTCTTACTAACTGACTTTGTTCTTCCTAACGTCTACCTTGACACCACCTCACTTTTGCCTTCGGTTGAGCGTGAGCCCCTATGAGGTAGGCTCTGGGTTCTGTCTCCAAGCCTTGACATACCATAAATGTAACATTGAACTCGTTTAAATGTAATAGTGAACTCAGCTAAATGTATCCTTGAATTCATGTAAATGTAACTTTGAACTCGGTTAATAAAATTAATGTAACCTTGTACTCATTTAAATGTAACCTTGTACTCATTTAAATGTATACTTGAACTCATTTAAATGTAACCTTGAACTCAGCTAAATGTACATGTATCGTTGAACTTTGCTTAATATAACCTTGAACGCAGTTAAATGTAACCTTGAACTATTTCTGGCGGAATCAATACTTCTTGAATACTGATAGTACTGACAAAATCAATCCTGATAGGCGCAAAATAACAGTCAAGCCTGTCTATAAAGGACATCAAAATTATCAAAACACACTTGTCCTTTATAGACAGGTGTCCTTTATAGACAGGTGTCCTTTATAGCAGGTTTTACTTTGTCTTATTTTTCGTTTTTAATAAAATACATCAAATAAATATTCTCTGAAAATGCTACAGAAAAAATTACCAATGAAATCCAATTGTTCATCATTGTAGATATTTTAATAGCTCATTTCAATCAAGTATTGAGGCCAGACGTTTAGTAAATGATATGCATTTTAGTGGTCAGACATGATTTAGCATTCCAGAATACAATTTCAATTCCCAAACAATCACATTTGAAATTACAATTAGTAAAGGTTTATAAGGATATGTTTAGCCTGCTCATACCATTTCCTATAATATGCAATTATCATCGGGTTTTTTTGCGGTTCAACTTTTTCACCATTTTATAATCAAAGTAATTTTGTATTCAAAATCTGTACATGTATCTGTATAGAGATCAGGCAATAATTTTGAAATATCTACATTTTGTTTATGAAGGTACCGATGATTTTATATGGTCATATAGTGAATATGTCCTAAATATTGTACGTATTGCGAAAGTATGGTACATTGTACATAGTACATACTGTAGAATATAGTGAACCAATTTATTTGATTTTTTATACTTGCGTGCATCTTTGAAATCTTGAAAAGATTCATATGATGATAAGCAATGTTTGAGTAAAATATCACATCATTTTTTTTTCTGGAATTCTCCACATATAATAATAAGTTACAAGACCTGATTCTATATCGCATATTATGACTCAGAATCTCCACGATTTTCATTCAAGGTGAGATCAATTTTGGTTGTACCACAAGTACTCGCCATTTCATTAATTCAGTTGATATACGTATGTATAGTAATACGTGCTGTTTATACTGACTGGCAATGCAACGGCCCGAGCCACTACAGAGACAATATCACAGTAGAGTTATTTTGTAGGTTTTGGAGAGTTTCTGTCGAGCGAGCAGATCAAGTGAGAATACCGGGTCCTTGCTCAATGGTCCTGATTCAATCCTTGTATCTGCTTGGTTGGTCATACAGAAATAGGTTTCGTTGTTAATGGTTTTGTTTCCATAGCAACTGCCTCCATGAGACCTACAAAGAGGATATTGAATACAATTACATGTAGATTTCTTTACAAAAGAGATTCTATTCTGAAGTAGTTTTGTGCATCTTGGTGAATAACTATTACATTGTTCAGTTATAGATCTTCATAAAATATATCTTCAACAACTCGCTGATATGTTCTACAGTCCTATCTGTATTAAGTAAGAGACCACCTAATGGAAAGTGCTCTCTAAATAGAGAGAAGTCTCTTAAAAGAAAAACTCATACTGATCTGAATTAAGATGACCGGTCATCTATGTTTTGATGTTGATGTCTTTCAAAATAATTTTATATGTGTTTTAGCTTCTTGAATAAATCAAAATACATTTTGTACAATAAAATCAAAAAGTGTCTTTTTTATTGTTTTAATTCAATTACATTTTGAATTGACATAATGCATAAAATTAATTAAAACATACATTCGGGACTTGTCCAATATAATGTTAAATTTGTATATGGCAAAACGCCGTAATGGCGGTCATTTTAGAAATTTCTGGTCCCGAATGCAGATTTCGGCATCCACAGGGAATGAAAAATGAGGTTGCTGGTCACTTAAAAGAACTGGTCATTTAATAGAGTTAAAATATAGAGGAAAAACGCTTCGGGGGGAATTCAAATGGTCACTTAGAGCAGAGGGTCTCTTAATAGAGATGGTCGCATGGACTTTCTATCATTTTT
>SAYR01005640.1:89832-104678 GCA_004382745.1 Argopecten irradians irradians
TCTCTAAATAGAGAGAAGTCTCTTAAAAGAAAAACTCATACTGATCTGAATTAAGATGACCGGTCATCTATGTTTTGATGTTGATGTCTTTCAAAATAATTTTATATGTGTTTTAGCTTCTTGAATAAATCAAAATACATCTTGTACAATAAAATTAAAAAGTGTCTTTTTGTTATTATTTTAATTCGTGTCTTTTTGTTATTATTTTAATTCAATCATATCTTAAATTGACATAATGCATAAAATTAATTAAAAGATACATTCGGGACTTGTCCAATTATAATGATAAATTTGTATATGGCAAAACGCCGTAATGGCGGTCATTTTGTAAATTTCTGGTCCCGAATGCAGATTTCTGCATCCACAGGGAATGAAAAATGAGGTTGCTGGTCGCTTTAAAGAACTGGTCATTTAATAGAGTTAAAATATAGAGGAAAACGCTTCGGGGGGAATTAAAATGGTCACTTAGAGCAGAGGGTCTCTTAATAGAGATGGTCGCATGGACTTTCTATCATTTTTACCAACCTCGCACCACATAAATGTAATGTGATGTTTCGCCTGATTCAGAATAATGAGATATACAGTCGAACTCGGATAATTCGACAACCCAGCTTAATACGAAGTACTTTGCCGGTCCCGGTCGAATTCCCTCTTTATCTTTGTTTAAAGAACTCGGAAAACTCGAAGAACTCGGAAAATACAAAGTAAATTTTGGGTCCGAATTACAAAAATCATAATAAAATGTTCTTATAACTCAAAATGAGATTTTTTGGACAACGAGTTCGCCGAAAATGCAGATTTTTTCCCCATAAATCTGCTGTAGAACAGCATTTGAAATATATATCTCGGTTTTATTGTTATAATTTTGCAACTACAATCGGCGATTTTGACATCTCTCTTGTTCACATCATTTTACGACATGGAACTGGTCTATATATACCAAGAAAAGAGATCATCATTAGACATGAGAACTCACTTAATTCGAACAGTAGGATAACTCGAAGTTTTATCTCGGTCCCTTCGAGTTCGTTTTAACCGAGTTCCACTATACAATCAATGACAGATATTAGGGTTCTTACATGTCATAAAAAACTTTGAATCCAGTTTAAGATCAGATTGACTAGATTTAATGACTTATTTGGGGAATGAATTAATGTCATCACTCTCTCTATATACAATTGCCCTGACACTTTTTGATTTTGAACAGGTTTTTTGACTGATGTCTACTTTCAGTAGAAACACTAAGTCAGTTTTAGCATCTCCATGCTTTGAAAAATGAAAATACTGCAGTCTTGCATATATACTTTTAACCGGCTTTCTGCCAAGGATTCTTAATTTTGTAACTTCCTTTTCAAAGCATTTTCGTGTAGATTAAGTTTCCCAGATTTAACATTGAATGGAAATACTGTGCCTTTCAACTTAATTGTGCAAGAACTGTGGAAGATATAGATTTCATGGGGAGAATCTTTCACAAATTCACCTTAATTGCAAAAATTGTGAATATAAATCACATGTGAAAGAAAATTGGTTTACAGTAAGACCCACCTAAATATGACATTGGCCATCTCTGGATTGTCCTCAAAATCACTGTGCATCTGTCCAGCAAGACGATGGAACTCTTCATCTTCTCCCGTCAAAGGCTCCAGGGAGTTACCTAGAAGAATAAACACAGTTTTTCATCTGATTATCATTGGGAACATCCATCCTTCAAACATATTTTTTTCAATTTCTCATCAAAAATTTTTTCAACGACTTCATATTATCCATAAATTTATAGATCTAGACTATACTCTATTTTTTTCTTACAATTTTTTTTTTCAAAA
Source organism: Argopecten irradians irradians (assembly GCA_004382745.1). Taxonomy (NCBI): domain Eukaryota; kingdom Metazoa; phylum Mollusca; class Bivalvia; order Pectinida; family Pectinidae; genus Argopecten; species Argopecten irradians. The sequence goes on from SAYR01005640.1 coordinate 91,656, forward strand.
GTGCTGAACCATTTTTTTAATTTGCTTACATTTCTTATGGTCATCATGCCAACTACAGGACTGGTGTAATTATAGAAAAAAGACCATTACAATTGGATCTGAGATGAAACAAATAATATATTAATTTGTAATATGGATATATAAATGTAATTGTTAAATATTTTTAAACATTTTATGGTTTTGACGTCCATACAAAGCTTATACCAACTAGTATGGTTCATTGTTTGTAAACAAAGACAAACCTTTTACTGTTTGGAAAAATGAATCGTATCTAAGAAAATTGTAGCTATCCATGAAACCCTGAAATTAAAAACAAAACAGGAATGAATTTAGTAGCTGATTTACAATTTGGGAAAAGATAACCCAATGAAATTGAACAAAAATAGGAACATCAGTTAATCAATTTTTAACATGTGTATGATTTCTGTATGGGTACAACTAATCCTGGATATTGCAGGGGTAACTATCACTGTCGTTATATCCATCTCTGCACAATCTCATAGTAAAACTTGAGGCAAGAGAACAGGTAATTTAGCCCTTTGATGTACATCAAAAGAAATTGTATAACGGTACAAAGTAGTTGACTGTGTGGCTTTGATGTTTGACGTCACTCTCTTTGTAGTTTTCAAATGAAGTCTTTGCAGGCCTGTGATCAGTCAGTTTTTTTCTCCTGAACTGCCTTCAGTTTTACTGTGAGATAGTCCAGGGGTGGATGTAAGGTCAGTGATAGTAACCCCTGGAGTATCAAGGATGTATGTATACCAACCTCGTTAGAAGATTGTGAAACACATTCTTTCACATAGTAATCCAACTCTGCCATGCTTGCCAGGGAACTTTTATACTAAAACCCCAAAAAACGTATTAATCAATTATAATGTTATTATCAGAAATAAATAAAGAGCAAAAAGAAAAAAATGCAAATAAAACATCTAATGATGTAACACAAAAATAATCATGCTTTAAAATCTTATTATGAATGAAAAACTCGTTTTGGTTTTTTTTGAAGATTAAACTATCATCATGGTAAAACTATCAGAAGCAAATGTCTTTCATTTTATAACATAAATCAAATTTAGAAGTAAGAAATTACCTTACAACTTATAATTAATTTGCATGTCTTAAAATGGCAGGAAAAATGAGGAAAAATGAGTCATTGTACTACCTGAAACAGAATTCTAACTTAATTTTTAAAACTTTCAAAATAACATGTTTAGTTACCAAGTAATTATATATTATAATTAACTTTTATTTTCAAATTGGAACTTAAATCAAAACAACTAGAACTTACCAAGGCACTCAAAACGTTTTCATCGGTAGTGGATTCCTCCTCCATCAGTAACATGAGACAAACATCAGAATGACGTTGAATATAAAGTGTCAGTTCATGCAGGCCGTGTTCCCGTGGTAACCAGTTCAACTCTGGGTCCTGATCTGCCTCCGCAGTAGACCCTGTTGCCTGACTTTCGAATGACCCAGAATTATGTACCGTTTCTATAGATGTATCTGGAGTGTCTGTCATCACATTACCAGCCATATTGCTAGGGTTTTTCAGAAGAGGTATAGTGTTCTCTGCACCAGATTCCTCACCAGTTGTCTCGTAGTTACTTCCCTTGAAAACCATAGTCTCTTTATTCTCCTCATTCTCCGGAGATGACAGATAACTAACGAATGATTCATCAGCACTCATAATGGAAGTCTCGTACATGCTTTCTGTCCCTGTTTCCTCCGACTCGGAAACAATGCCTGTTGACCGTTTTCTCTCAGTTAAATAATTTCCGATCACTGAATTCTCTCTCTTGGATTGTTCCAATTGTGAACATTGTTCCTTTTTCTCACTCATAGTCTGCTTATTTTCATCATTTCCTGGTTCATTTCTGCATCCACTTTCTTGCATTGATGAGTTTTTGGGAGGGGGTGAAAGTGAAACACTATCAGTTTCCATAATTACAGCTGCACTGCCTTCATGATCTGTGACAATATTTGGCAATTTTTTGCTACTTTCCATAGGTTTTCCATCAAACTCATCTGCATAATGGTGAACAATAATATCAGCTTTCAATCTCATAGAAATATTCTTTCCTGAATCATCAACTCGAATTTGAGAAACTTTCGGCGAGGTTTTCTCCTCATTGTCTTCTAAGTCACTTATAGTTTCACTATCTTCCCCTGAAACAGTCACTATGATTTTCTTTTGCAATGACGCTGAATCTGTCAGATGTGTGTTCTCCAATATTTCTGATATATCAGTTTTACTAGATTTCTCAGACGGTACCACCTTTTCTTTACATTCCACATAAGTAATTTCTGACAGAGTAGACGATGGAATTTCTGGAATTATTTCCATATTTGAACTTCTTCCACTGTAGTTTCTGTCGCTCCTGGAACTAGGACGCCGTATGTTCGAATCATCTTTTGTAAAACGTCTCGGTGACTCTGATTTTCTGCTGGGTCCCACAGAAGCTTTGTCCCAGACAAATTTTGAGCTTTCACTATGTCTGTATTGTCCATGTGAATTTAGACTGTGTTGTGGTTTGATGGCCGTATATTCCTCGTCTGTTAAATACACGGTGACAAGCCGCACTCCAAGTGGAAGTGGGAAATCTGATCACATAACAAACATCAAAATAAAGAAACTTAGCTTAGGTACATATACAAGGTATTTGATGAAGTTGATGTTCAAAAATGTCTTGTATGTGTGTTTCTTTTATATTTTAAATTTGAGTATAAAGTACGTAATAAAAATGTAAGAACTTGAAAAGAAAATGTGCCAATTTTAGTTCCTAATACATGTATCTTTTAAATACAAAATTTAAAAAAAAATATGTTTAAAACAGTAGTTACACTCACCAGTTTTTACTTCAGCACAGGGTAACTGTAACAAAAACATAATACAATACATTCTATTTTAACATTTAGAAATTCAATAAATTGGGATATTTCGACATTGGGATAATTTTAATTTTGTGATGTTGTACTAAAATAGCGTGGTTAAAGATAGATATATATATTACATTACGGTAATATCCATCATGGTACATTCAGTCTGACTAAAATACTGATCTGTATTCTTTTGTTTGTTTCATAGAGGATCAATCTGCTTTCAAAATTGAGAAAATAATTTTCTGGAGATGAAAATGTAGTCATTTCATCCTTATTAATCACAAATAATTAAATAAAATATCATAAATGATATCAAAAATTTAAAGCATATATATGTTATTAAGAGGAAATGTTTATTTTCAGCTGATGATGCCAGATATACATAATTTAACATCTGCAATTACGCTCTGTCGGTCACGTGTTGGAGCATCTTTAAACATCTAGCGACTAAGAACATCCTACCCTGTAGTTGATATGCTGCATATGGTAGCGTCTAACAGCATCCTAATGATGTGTTTACTTACCCAATCCAATTAACAGTAATATACTGTCTAATGTAAGAAACATCAGACCTTATTTGGTCACATACACCTTATTTGGTCACATTATTGTAAACTAACTATCTTTCGTGACTATTAACATTTTAGATTTCTACATTAAAACAAAGTCGCTAACTTAAGATAAATATTTGTGGACTTAAAAATAAGAATTTACATTCCTATCAATATAAATGACATAATTTTTTATATGCAGCCAATAAACTTTTGCCGGTTTACTTGGATCCTGAAATTCGCAAAAGTAAATGGCACACAAAAGAAAGTAGAAAGTAGATTTACAGCATAACTAACACCAACAAACTAGAACACCGACAAACTTTTGCAGCAGATAAGATTTGATTATCATAATTATTTTTTTCAACTGAACTGATTTTTTGACGTTTATAACAATAACTCTTTTGACACTCTGATATCCATTTCAAACATTTTATAGAAGACTTTATTACATACCTCTGGACGGATGAGGATCAGTTTCCTAGTCAACTCTGGTGACATCTGTGTACATAGGACTCTGTTGAGAGATGAAATCATAAGATTACAAATTCAAGGCGATACAGGTTGCATGGTTTCATTGAAAGATTAAAAATATGTTTTTGGTTTGATTTTACACTTGTAACCAATTTTTAACACTTCATCTTTCAAATTTATGGATTAGATTTAAAATAATTTGTCTGTGTGGCGTGTACTTCCTATGGTCTAATACATAGACCAATGGCCCTAAAATTTCATGGTTATAAACATATAAAATGCATCTGTACAACCTAAGTCTTTGACCCTAAAAATTTAAGCTTTGATTTTAGAAACATGTATCCATTTTGTTTAGTTGACCTCCAAACCTAATTAAATATAAAAAAACAGACATTTCATGTCTTTGTAATCCTTTGTGACCTTAATCTGACCTTTGACCTATTTTGACCTCTGACCTACTTCTGTTTATATAGAACAGCTCCCAATGTGACTCCTTGCCTTCGCTGGCTGGATTGAAGGATGTTTGAGGTCTGCAGGAAAAGGTCACTGTTTACCTAGTAAAATTCAGTCAATAGAATTAACAAACATGTACTGTATTCGGCCAAATATGTGCCTAGGATGCTTAACAAGAGATCCCAGAGGGATCTTGGCGCCCACCAAAGAATGATCTATATCTGACAAAGGAAAGATGGATCTTTTCTCTACTTTTTAAACTTTTTCAAACATACTACATATAAAATTTGAGACAGATCGCTTCAGTACCTTTTGAGAAATAGCGGTAACAAACTTCAACTATCAAAATCCAAGATGACTCCTTGGCGGCCATCTTGTTGATCAATCGGTCAAAAATCACAATATGCACAACTAGGGCCCTAGGGGAACCTACATGTGAATTTTGAGACAGATCCCTTCAGTACTTTCTGAGAAATAGCGATAACAAACTTTGAATAACAAAATCCAAGATGGCTGCCTGACGGCCATCTTGTTAACCGATCGGTCCCAAAATGCAATATGCACAACTAGGTCCCTAGGGGAACCTACATATGAAATTTGAGACAGATCCCTTCAGTACTATCTGAGAAATAGCCATAACAAACTTTAACAATCGAAATCCAAGATGGCGGCCTGGCGGCCATCTTGTTCACTGATTGGTCCAAAAATGCAATATGCACAAATAGGGCCCTAGGCGAACATACATATTAAATTTGAGAAAGATCCCTTCAGCACTTTTTGAGAAATGGGGATATCAAACCTTAACTATCAAAATCCAAGATGGCCGCTTGATAGTTCTCAAGAAATATCGATAACAAACTTCAACTGCCAAAATCAAAGATGGCTGCCTGGCACAACTAGGGACCAAGGGTAACCTCCATGTGAAGTTTGAACAAAGTCCCTTCAGTAGTTCTCAAAATATCGATAACAAACTTCAACTGCCAAAATCAAAGATGGCTGCCTGGCAGCCATCTTGTTTTTCCGATCAGCCTCAAAATCTGTATGGCACAAATATGGACCAAGGGGACCCTCCATGTGAAGTTTGAACAAAATCCCTGCAGCAGTTTTTAAGAAATAGTGATAACAAGCATTGTTTACGGACGGACGACGGACGACGGACGGCGGACGACGGACGCAGGGCGATTTGAATAGCCCACCATCTGATGAAAGTGGGCTAAAAATGATAAAATAACAGGGCGCTTAATGGACCCAAAGTTAGATTAGCCTTTCATAACATTATTGCACAAAGTAGGCCATAAATCAATTTGCAAAAACAAAAAAATCAAATAAAGAAACAATTGGTTTTCGTACATTCATTCTGCATTTAATTTAAGGCCAGTAAAAACTAGGCCTCAAAAATGGGGAGGTTTGTTTTATAGGAATGGGGGCGATTATTGGGTAAAATATGGCAATTCAAACCACATGTAAAATCCCTTCATTTCATTTGTGATATGTCTTTTATAATTCATAAATCACTTAAAAAAAAAGAGAAATTTCAGAAAAGAGAAAAGAAAGTTTTCTGAATTGCATTAGTGCACAGAATATTTTTTAACTAAAGGTTTTAGAGATTGTATAGTCATTAGTGTTAAAGACAATTACCTCGACGGAAGGAAGAACCTGGAACACTCGTTCAATGTGATTGACACTCAGACAGCTGGCCGAGGGAAACAACATTTCCCATAATGCCTTCATCTCCGCCAGGAATCCAAGATGGGTCTGGAATTGCTGAAGAAAAAAAGTCAGAAAAAATCAGTTCATATGGCAGCATGAAGGGTACTCCTGAGAAAGGTTAACAAATGACAACAAAGAATGGAATTATATATATTACAGCAGATTCCGCCATCTATGAAACACAATGTCAACAATTTACTTGAAATTGAGTTGTAATGATTTTTCAACTTGCTAAAAGAGAATGAAGTTATTATCAAATACAATTTTTCTTAGAAGTTGTATGTTACTTTCTGCAGTTTTATGTAAAATTAAGCTACGAATAATGATATTAACAGTTAACCAACTTATTTTTGCAATATTACAACAATTCAATTTCATGTGACAGAGACCTTGAACGAATATACGTACCCGGCCTACTATACCTTTCGGCCGAGTATGAAGTGGTCCCTATGTGTCGTAGTGGAGCACTGCCTCCGAAAATCACTCGGGCATCGTTTTCTTTACTTTTTTGTAGGTTTTCATATATTTTATGCGTATACATGCATTTACATATGATTTTTGTCCAAAACAAACATAACTACCATTCTTAATATCTACCGTACCGCTCACAAGACATCAAATTCACAATTTGTGGACTTGCCATATAAATTTCCTTCAGAAAGACCTTCATATGTATTATGTAAAAAATAATGCCTTGATGAGAATTTGATATTTTATGTGGTTCAGTTTTATTCCCTAGAAGGTAAGCGATATCAAACAAGTATAATAAAAATGCAAACAAACGTTTTATAATGGTTTGCATATTATTATACCTCACCGATGAGTCACAGTCGCTGATTGGTCGAGAGACGTCACATGTGTTCGTACTCGGCCGAAAGGTATAGTAAGCCGGGTACGTATATTCGTTCAAGGTCTCTGTCATATGAAATTGAATTGTTGTAAAATTGCAAAAATAAGTTGGTTAACTGTTAATATCATTATTCGTAGCTTAATTTTACATAAAACTACAGAAAGTAACATACAACTTCTAAGAAAAATTGTATTTGATAATAACTTCATTCTCTTTTAGCAAGTTGAAAAATCATTACAACTCAATTTCAAGTAAATTGTTGACATTGTGTGTCATAGATGGCGGAATCTGCTGTAATATATATAATTCCATTCTTTGTTGCCAATTTTTTAACCTTTCTCAGGAGTACCCTTCATGCTGCCATATGAACTGATTTTTCTGACTTTTTTTCTTCAGCAATTCCAGACCCATCTTGGATTCCTGGCTGAGATGAAGGCATTATGGGAAATGCTGTTTCCCTCGGCCAGCTGTCTGAGTGTCAATCACATCGAACGAGTGTTCCAGGTTCTTCCTTCCGTCGAGGTAATTGTCTTTAACACTAATGACTATACAATCTCTAAAACCTTTAGTTAAAAAAATATTCTGTACACTAATGCAATTCAGAAAACCTTCTTTTCTCTTTTCTGAAATTTCTCTTTTTTTTTAAGTGATTTATGAATTATAAAAGACATATCACAAATGAAATGAAGGGATTTTACATGTGGTTTGAATTGCCATATTTTACCCAATAATCGCCCCCATACCTATAAAACAAACCTCCCCATTTTTGAGGCCTAGTTTTCACTGGCCTTAAATTAAATGCAGAATGAATGTACGAAAACCAATTGTTTCTTTATTTGATTTTTTTGTTTTTGCAAATTGATTTATGGCCTACTTTGTGCAATAATGTTATGAAAGGCTAATCTAACTTTGGGTCCATTAAGCGCCCTGTTATTTTATCATTTTTAGCCCACCATCATCAGATGGTGGGCTATTCAAATCGCCCTGCGTCCGTCGTCCGTCATCCGCCGTCCGTCGTCCATCCGTAAACAATGCTTGTTATCACTATTTCTTAAAAACTGCTGCAGGGATATTGTTCAAACTTCACATGGAGGGTCCCCTTGGTCCATATTTGTGCCATACAGATTTTGAGGCTGATCGGAAAAACAAGATGGCTGCCAGGCAGCCATCTTTGATTTTGGCAGTTGAAGTTTGTTATCGATATTTTGAGAACTACTGAAGGGACTTTGTTCAACTTCACATGGAGGTTTACCCTTTGGTCCCTAGTTGTGCCAGGCAGCCATCTTTGATTTTGGCAGTTGAAGTTTGTTATCGATATTTCTTGAGAACTATCAAGCGGCCATCTTGGATTTTGATAGTTAAGGTTTGATATCCCCATTTCTCAAAAAGTGCTGAAGGGATCTTTCTCAAATTTAATATGTATGTTCCGCCTAGGGCCCTATTTGTGCATATTGCATTTTTGGACCATCAGTGAACAAGATGGCCGCCAGGCCGCCATCTTGGATTTCGATTGTTAAAGTTTGTTTGGCTATTTCTCAGATAGTACTGAAGGGATCTGTCTCAAATTTCATATGTAGGTTCCCCTAGGGACCTAGTTGTGCATATTGCATTTTGGGACCGATCGGTTAACAAGATGGCCGTCAGGCAGCCATCTTGGATTTTGTTATTCAAAGTTTGTTATCGCTATTTCTCAGAAGTACTGAAGGGATCTGTCTCAAAATTCACATGTAGTTCCCCTAGGGCCCTAGTTGTGCATATTGTGATTTTTGACCGATTGATCAACAAGATGGCCGCCAAAGGAGTCATCTTGATTTTTGATAAGTTGAAGTTTGTTACCGCTATTTCTCAAAAGGTACTGAAGCGATCTGTCTCAAATTTATATGTAGTATGTTTGAAAAAGTTTAAAAAGTAGAGAAAAGATCCATCTTTCCTTTGTCAGATATAGATCATTCTTTGGTGGGCGCCCAAGATCCCTCTGGGATCTCTTGTTAAGCATCCTAGGCACATATTTGGCCGAATACAGTACATGTTTGTTAATTCTATTGACTGAATTTTACTAGGTAAACAGTGACCTTTTCCTGCCAGACCTCAAACATCCTTCAATCCAGCCAGCGAAGGCAAGGAGTCACATTGGGAGCTGTTCTATATAAACAGAAGTAGGTCAGAGGTCAAAATAGGCAAAGGTCAGATTAAGGTCACAAAGGATTACAAAGACATGAAATGTCTGTTTTTTTATATTTAATTAGGTTTGGAGGTCAACTAAAAAAATGGATACATGTTTCTAAAATCAAAGCTTAAATTTTAGGGTCAAAGACTTAGGTTGTACAGATGCATTTTATATGTTTATAACCATGAAATTTTAGGGCCATTGGTCTATGTATTAGACCATAGGAAGTACACGCCACACAGACAAATTATTTTAAATCTAATCCATAAATTTGAAAGATGAAGTGTTAAAAATTGGTTAAAAGTGTAAATCAAACCAACAAATATTTTAATCTTTCAATGAAACCATGCAACCTGTATCGCCTTGAAATTTGTAATCTTATGATTCATCTCTCAACAGAGTCCTATGTACACAGATGTCACCAGAGTTGACTAGAGAAACTGATCCTCATCCGTCCAGAGGTTATGTAATAAAGTCTTCTATAAAATGTTTGAAATGGATATCAGAGTGTCAAAAGAGTTATTGTTATAAACGTCAAAAATCAGTTCAGTTGAAAAAAAATAATTATGATAATCAAATCTTATCTGCTGCAAAAGTTTTGTCGGGATGTTCTAGTTTGTTGGTGTTAGGTTATGCTGTAAATTACTTTCTACTTTCTCTCTTTGTGTGCCATTTACTTTTGCCGAATTTCAGATCCAAGTAAACCGGCAAAAGTTATATTGCTGCATATCAAAAATTATGTCATTTATATTGATAGGAATGTAAATTCTTATTTTTAAGTCCACAAATATTTATCTTAAGTTTGCGACTTTGTTTAATGTAGAAATCTAAAATGTTAATAGTCAGAAAGATAGTTAGTTTACAATAATGTGACCAAATAAGGTGTATGTGACCAAATAAGGTGTGATGTTTCTTACATTAGACAGTATATTACTGGTAATTGGATTGGGTAAGTAAACACATCATTAGGATGCTGTTAGACGCTACCATGTGCAGCATATCAACTACAGGGTATACGTAGGATGTTCTTAGTCGCTAGATGTTTAAAGATGTCCAACACGTGACGAACAGAGCGTAATTGCAGATGTTTAAATATGTATACTCTGGCATCATCAGCTGAAAATAAAACATTTCCTCTTAATAACATACATATGCTTTAAATTTTTAAAATATCATTATGATATTTTATTTAATTAATATTGTGATTAAATAAAAGGATGAGAAATGATACACATTTCATCTCCAGAAAATTATTTTCTCAAATTATTGAAAGAAGATTAAGTCCTCTATGAAACAAACAAAAGAAAAATACAGATCAAGTATTTAATCAGAACTAGAACATACCATGATGGATTAATTCCGTATGTTATGTAATAAACATATATAACTTAATCTTTAACCACGCTATTTTAGTACCAACATCACAAAAATCTAAATAAATATCACACAAATGTCGAAATCACTCCCTAATTAATTGAATTTCTAAATAGTTAAAATAGAATGTATATGTATTATGTTTTTCCGTTAACAGAAACTCCTGGTGCTGAAAGTCAAAAACTAGTGAGTGTAACTACTGTTTTAAACAACTTTAAATTTTTTTAATATTTGTTTAGTAAAAGCAATATAAGGAACATAAATTGGCACAACTCTTCTTTTCAAGTTCTTAACATTTTATTACGTACATTAATATACTCAAATTTAAAAATATAAAAAAAAACAACATACAAGCATTAAATTTGAACAATCAACATTCATCAAATACCGTGTATAAATGTCACCTTAAGCTAAGATTTCTTTATTTTTGATGTAAATAGTTATACGTGATCAGATTTCCACCATCCTCCATCTTCAGGAGTGCGGACTCTAGTCACCGTGTAATTTAACAGACGAGAGAATATCACGGCCATCAACCACACCAACATGTCTAAAATCTCACATGGACATACAAGAACATAGTGAAAGCTCAAAATTTGATCGTGGGACATAAGCTTCTGTGTGGGACCAGCCAGAAAATCAGAGTCCACCGAGACGTTTTACAAAAGATGATTCGAAAACATACGGCGTACCTAGTTCCAGGAGACGAGCAGAACACTACAGTGGAAGAAGTATCAAAAATATGGAAATAACAATTCCAGAAAATTCCATCTCTACTCTGTCAGAACCAATTACTTATGCTGGGCAAATGTGAAAGAAAAAGATAGGATAGCCAGTCTAGGAGAATCTAGTAAAACCCTGAAATATAAATCAGAAATATTCCGGAGAACACACATCTGACAGACTCAGCCGATCATTGCAAAAGAAAAATCATAAGATGACATGTTATCAGGAGGCCAAACAATAGTGAAAACTAATAAGTGACTTAGAAGCACCTGAGGAGAAAAACTCGCCGAAAGTTAATATCCAAATTCGAGTTGATGATTCAGGAATAAGAAACTTTCTATGAGATTGAAAGCTTGATATTATTGTTTCACCATTCATGGAGATGAGTTTAGAATAGCGAAAACCTATGGAAAGTAGCAAAAAATGCCAATATTGTCACAGATCATATAAAAAGAGAGTTGCAAGCTGCTAATTAACTGGAAACATGATAGAGTGTTTCAACATAATTTCACCCCTCCCAAAAACTCATCAATGCAAAGGAAAGTGGCCGAAAACATGCAGAAATAGAAACCAGGAAATGTATGAAATAAGCAGATCTATGAGTGAGAAGAAAAAGAGCAACAATGTCTCACACCATTGGAACAATCCAAAGAGAAAAACCAAATTAGTTGATCGGAAAATTATTTAACTGAGGAGGAAACGGTCCAAACAGGCATTGTTTTCGAGTCGGAGGAAACTGGACAGAGAATCACCATGTAACGCAGACTTCCATTTGAGTGCTGATGAATCATTCGTTAGTTACATGTCACTCTTCGGAGAATGACGCAAATAAGGAGACTTGGTTTTCAAAGGGAAGTAACTACGAGACAACTGGTAGGAATATGGTGCAGAGAACCCAAAACTATCACCTCTTCTGAAAAAAACCCTAGGAATAATATGGCTGGTAATGTAAATGACGACCAGAAACACTCCAGATACATCTATAGAACACGGTAACATCATAATCTCTGGGTCATTCGAAAAGTCAGGCAACAGGCGTTGACTGGCGGAGGCCAGATCAGAGAACCGCAGAGTTCGAACTGGTTTACCACGGGAAACACGGCCCTGCAACCTGGAACTGACACTTTAATTCAATCAGACATTCATGATGTTTGTCTACATTGATTACTGAGGGAGAGAATTCAACTTGGCGAGAAAAACGTTTTGAGGTGCCTTGATAAGTTATAGTTTGTTTGAATTTAAGTTCCAAATTTGAAAAAAAAGTTAAGTATAATATATAAATACAGATCTTGAAATCTGCGAACAAAACATGATACTTTTGCAAAGTTTTAAAAATTAAGTTAGAATTCTGGTTATACAGGTAGACAAGTGGATCTTATTCTTTTCCTCATTATTACCTGCCATTTTAAGAAACAGCAAATTATAAATTATAGAACGTTGGGGGACCTAAGGTAATTTCCCTTACTTCTCATAATATATGAGCCTTATGTAATAAAATGAAAGACATTGCATTCTGCTAGTTCTAACATAGATTGATATACGATTAACTCTTCAAAAAAACCCACCACCAAATACGCAAGTTTTGCAATCATAATAAGATTAATAAAGCCCTAGATTATATTACTCTGTGTATCACCCAATTCATTGATTTTTATCATGCATATATATTATTCTTTTGCTCTTATCTCACCTTCTTGATCCACAAAAATAACATTACAAATATAGAGAACACATAATACGTTTATCCTCGGGGTTTTAGCATAAAAAGATACTCCATGGAGACCCCCAAGACAGGCAGAGTGGAAACCCATGTACTCAAGTGAAAGAAATAAGTGATA
>SAYR01005640.1:104703-126073 GCA_004382745.1 Argopecten irradians irradians
TTGGTCCCTATGTGTCGTAGTGGAGCACTGCCTCCGAAAATCACTCGGGCATCGTTTTCTTTACTTTTTTGTAGGTTTTCATATATTTTATGCGTATACATGCATTTACATATGATTTTTGTCCAAAACAAACATAACTACCATTCTAAATATCTACCATACCGCTCACAAGACGTCAAATTCACAATTTGTGGACTTGCCGTATAAATTTCCTTCAGAAAGACCTTCATATGTATTATGTAAAAAATAATGCCTTGATGAGAATTTGATATTTTATGTGGTTCAGGTTTATTCCCTAGAAGGTAAGCGATATCAAACAAGTATAATAAAATTGCAAACAAACGTTTTATAATGGTTTGCATATTATTATACCTCACCGATGAGTCACAGTTGCTGATTGGTCGAGCCCCTCGTACGTTTAGCAAGAGTTATCGTTCGTGTAATGGAACTCTCCGAGGTATTCCGATAACAAATAAAATGGATGGCAGATGACGCTTTCGTCCGAGGAAATGTATTAATATTCTTATGATAAAGGATACAGATAACACAATTATACTCCATATAATGTTTATATGATGTAACATGGTAAAGGGAGTTGATTTGGGCTGAAAGATGCGGTAGGTCTAACTTCTGATTTAACTATATCTGTAACGTTAGCCCAACACGGCAACAGTGTTTTGGGCAAACAACTTAAAGTCTAGCCATTACGTTAGACTTAGTATTTAAGCGCGAGAAAAACTTTATTTGTTCGGTATAATATACAATTTATTGCCCTGACGGTAGGGAGACAGGACGCTTAGTTTACCCGCGGCAAGTCATATTTCCCTCAGGCTACGCCCTCTGGAAATATGGCATGCCTTGGGTAAACAAAGCGTCATGTCTCCCTACCGTCTGGGCAATAAATATATAATCATTACTTTGCTCCATTAGCAGTAATAGGCACCAATAGTAGCTCTAAAGACGACACCATTTTCTGTCAAAAAGTCTTTTGAGCTACAATATTGCAGCATGACAGAGACCTTCTTAATACCAATAAGTCTTTATCTGAAACATGTCCACAGAAAAATGGGAAATGCAGAAATAAGTTGAATTACAGCGTAATGTAGCATAAAAGAGGCTCTTGTTCAATGTGAATGAAGTGCTCACTTCGGATGAAGATGAACTCTTACATATCTCCTATTAAAACTTTACCTGTCTGATATTATCAATGTCTCCGTAGATAAACACAAATCCCTGATACAGGTGAGAGAGTTGTCTCTTCAGTAGCTCATTACTGTCTGTAGGCCGACCTTCTAATGCCTGTCAACAAGTTAAAGATTATCTATAGATCTATTTCATCTTTGTACATGTATATTACAAAGTTATCTCCCTTGTGGGCAGGCATTGATTGTGACATCATTACTTTAATTTGTGAGCTCAAATTACAAGATGTACATTATTTTCACTAGATTATGATACATGTATTACGCTTTAACACTTCATGTAGAATATGTCTGTAAAAACAGAAGACCAAAATATTTTTTTTTGGTTTATCATCAGTTCAAAGAAAATCTGTCATCTGTGAAAAGGTAAAATGTAAACTAATTAATTAAAGTTTACTTAGATAATCATATGATGCAAAATCTTACCGAAGAGTGAACTAGAAGTAGTCCAATCCTGCTCTGGGTTTGTATTATTTCATACCGTATATGTCATTGCGATTACACTAATTTAAATGCAACTCCCCTCCTGTTGACTATATGTGGGGATATGTAAATACATGTAGGTGTGTATATGCAAACATGTATATAATGAAATACTACTATAAATATTTATTAGGAAATTAGCGATTCATACTTACAAATGTGTAGTTTCTCACTCTTTTGAGACAATATTTTTCCTGATGTAGTTTGAAAATTGACGGAGCAGACTTGCTGATAGCTGATTTAAGGAATTCGGACACTCCCATCAACTGACCACACACTGAACACTGGTCATCTACGGAGATCTAAAAAACAAGAAATTCTTAATACAGTATGCGTGGTTATTTCCGCAAGGGAGAAAATTTAATATTTACATGAGCATAATAATAAAAAATACAATGTACATGTATGGACAATTTAAGAAAACTGCACTGTTTTTTTCAACATAATTGTATGTAATATACATTACCAGCATAAAATTTAGTACCCGGGTTCTAAAATGAAATAGTTTATGAAATTCTTTCAATGCATATTAGTGCTGTGTATCACGAGGTATGTGACGATTCGATACGTATCACGATACAGGGTTCACGGTACGATGTGTATAGCAATATTTTGATAGACAATTCGAATGTTGTGGTGTCGTTGTAAATGTATTGTTAGGTTGGTTGTATTTTCAGATTATTTTAGCTTTTGCTTACACTCATTACAAAAGACGCAACTTTTATTCATTTCCCATGTTTTCTTTCTAGATTTAGTAGATAGAAACGCGAAATACGACCAGCAAGTGGCCTATAGGCCCGAGTGCTTACACAAGTTTAGTCTTTTGCTATTCGTGGGATTTTGCCATTTTGTTACTAACAAAGTTTGGCTGATGTTGACAAAATGAAATAATCCAATGTTCAACTTTTATTTTTAGGTATCGCGATAAACTGCACATGATGCATCGATTCACCATCAAGCGATGCAATACATTGATGCATTGGTGAATCATTACACATTTAATGCATACAAATTAATTGTTACAAATTTTTAAGCACCCTGGGCGCTAAGTACAGCGAATACAGCACATGTATAAACTAGTACTGATATTAGAAAAGTACAATACCATTATTATTTTGCCACTTTTATTTTAGCAATTATATTTAGAAACTGTTATAATTAGCTCCTATTTTATCAATTCCTAGCTTAGCGATAACTAAATGACTGGCAAAAATTTTATGACTTAAATTATTCTAAAAGTACAATATTGTACCATGATGAGTATTTTTATTTTTTCGTTATACTTACATATGGAGGATAAAAGTAGAGGATGGCATCTTTCATGTCATCTTCCTCTCGCTTTAACACATCATGGTCATAGATAAAGAAAACACCCACCTCTCCAGTCGTTCTGTAATTAACATTGCTGTTTATTGTAAATGTTGCTAATTATGTAACAATAATTACAATGTAATTTAATTGACGGATCGCCAGCTGTCAATCAAACCGCACGTGACTTTGTATTTTGTATTGTGTGTGCTACGATGTTTGCTCCGACATTGAATAGAAACATGTGCGTTTGTGAGCACGAGGCGTGGCTATATTACACCTGGCGATCGGTCAATGGCAACTAAACTTTTACAAAACAAATAAGTTCCAGTGGTTTTAATAAAGTACTTTATCCAATACATGTACCATATAATAAAGCATTACACATCGCAATTATAAAAGTTGTAAGCGCCTAGCTACATGTACGTCAAATCGTTCTATATACTAAGGTAAAAGTCGCCGTGTAATCATAAATAAACTAACGTACATATATATACATTGTATTTATATTAGAAAACGTGTATATTTATATATGCATTGCCTGGATGCATGCATTGATACTTTGATCGCGGAAGGTATTTTTATCGTTCGTTTGTGATGCCCTAATCAGGCTGTAATATGTACATGTAATCTTAGTGCTATCCTTAACTAGCAATGTTTACACCTTCCGATTCGAGCTCCTGCATAATGTAACAGACAATTCTGATAGAATTGCGGTATAATCCCCAAATTTTACCTGAGTCTGTGGCTGGCCATGGTGTATATAACATGTCGTCACCAGCAAATATTTCCCGTCAACTTCTTAATTTCCTTCTAAATCGTTTAGATTGCACCGATTCATGATCTCCGGTACAAGCACTGTCGTCGGCCATTTTTTATGTCACATGATATTAAATCACGTGATCAGTAAGCTGAGCGCTATTATTGATTTGACAGAAAGGGTTCGAACCACAACAGGGAAGGGACATATTTTTTAAGCTAAAATTAAGTGTTTTTATAATAGATATAAAGTCCAATTTATGTTGCAATTATCGATTTCTTTATAATTTTATATTGCATGTACATATGGAAATATTATTTAAACGATTTTTTTCTTCATATATACATACGTGCAGATATGTACATGAACAAGGCTGTACTTTTCAAAAGTTTTAGTTATTTTCTATTGCAATTTGTACATGTAAATGTATCATCATTGTTTTATATAATATATGACACCATTTAGAATATTCTGATTTTCAAGACGGATTCCCTTGTACATTATGTATTATCAAAGATTTAATTAATTATATTTAAATCTCTGGTATTATCTTTTATTTTCGTTCTACACAAACGTATTTCATTTTGTTGCTTTTTTTGTCTCTGTTGTTTAAATTAATACAAAATTTGTAAACTATATCGTAACTTGCAGTTTAAGCCATTATCATATTATAGTTATTTATTTTTGATAAATTAATTGAAATATATACAGTTTGAGTAACATGATGAAATTGGTATATTGACACATAGCAGTAACTAAATATAACCCCTGAGAATACGAAAATGTAAATTTATGTTTACGAAGCATGAACAATTTAGCGCATTTTGATATATAACTGTAGGACTGAAAGAAAAAAAATCAAGCCATGTGTAGTGAACTAATGAATAAACATGTGTGTTTATTTCCTACACATGGACCATAAAAGTTTGGTGTAATAACGCTTAAGTTTCGCGTAATAACGCCAAAAGTTTCGAGAAATAATGCGAAAGTTTCACGCAATTACGCGAATTTTTTTCTCTCCGATCAAAATGAGCCTAATCGGCTTTCGTAGTAAAACTCTTGCACAACAAACAAACAAACAAAAATCTAAACTTTGTATCTACAATAAAAATCAGGTCCGGAATTACGGTACGGAAAGAGTAAAGGATATTGTAGATTGGAAATTCATTTTCTTATCAATTTACAAATGTATATCTGGCCACCTGTCACACTCCAACGGAAACCACGACGTCAAAGCTTGGAGTACACATACATTTTTTTGAATGTCCATAAGCAGTGTATATGAACGCGGAAGTCCATACAATATGACACAGGATGTGTCCATTGTCTAATGGAGCTAAGCACCGTGGATGCTTACTAAAACTTAAGTTTAATTGATATGAAAATAACTTTATTGATTTCAAATGAATGTCGTGTATTAAAAACTTCATGAACAATGCTTGATTTACACTGCAATTACATGTGGACACAGAGACAACGTTGTACTGTCTTTTGTAGGACCAATATATACAGCAAGGGTTCACAGAGATGAGTAATTTTCTTCGTGGTCAAACTTATGAAATTTTCAAAAATTAATTTCAGATTGAAAAGTACTTAACTAGACTCAGTAGAAACATGAGATGGAAATATTATAGATTTAGAACTAGCAATACATCTTTACCCATAGAAATAGGCAGATGAAATAGAATATTACGTGAACACAGGTTGTGTCCACTTTGTTTCCAATGTTGGTAATGAATATCATCATCAATTTTCTTGTACAAATGATTATGTCTGTCAAATTTGTAGAAAATCCATAGCTAACTATTATATTACATACCCATCTGCTTATAAAATGAAGGGGTTAATATCAATTGGCAATCATAAAATATTATCAAACTTAGCAACCCTTATCAAATTATTAGAAACACGTTTGAAACGTACTCAAGTTGTATAACAGAAAAAAATTATCTCATATTATATGTTTGTAATAATATCTGATTTTTTTCAAAATATAGAGGACAACTACCTTTCCCTACTCTACAAAATTATCTTTATCGATAATCTTTTTACCATGTCTTCAACTAGACCTAGAGGCAATAGTATGATGCTCTTTAAGAACCAGAGCAAGACAAATGCTTCAAAAGTTTTATTTAGCCGGCGAGTGATGAACTTGTGGGACTCACTATCTGATTCTGTAGTTAAAGACCCCACCCTTTACACTTTCAAAAAGTCGCCTAAATACCCACTGGCAAAAGGTACCCTGTAAATTGTTATATTCCAGTTTTTATATGACACAACTAGACAACAACCAGATACTAGTTTTCATCCATGTGTAAGTCGCACTGGCGTATATTTCGCTCTCCTGACAGGGAATCAAGGTGCGACTTATACTCCGGAAAATACGGTACAAGTACAAGATGCGCCTTAATTAGCTGTAGTCATCTATGTGCATTGTACAAGACTTCTGTCAAAGAATCAGCTATATATCAGCAGTTCAATTACCACACAAATGCAATTGTATCATTACCAATCACTATAAAATGAATATTTACATCCACAATGCTGATCGGACGTCAGAGA
Source organism: Argopecten irradians irradians (assembly GCA_004382745.1). Taxonomy (NCBI): domain Eukaryota; kingdom Metazoa; phylum Mollusca; class Bivalvia; order Pectinida; family Pectinidae; genus Argopecten; species Argopecten irradians. Next base: position 111,019 of record SAYR01005640.1, read on the forward strand.
GTTCGATCAAATGCCATTCGCCATGTCCTATAACGTTTCATTATCCTTTGATGTAGTGCATACATGGTACCAGTACAATTATGCATATTTTCTGTAGTTTTCGGAATTGTTTGACGTTCTGTAATTACACGTCTACCGGGTAAGAATTATGGAGATAGGAATGATGTACATACAAATCCATCCTCGATAATCCAGGGGTTCCGATCACTTACGATCTCTACACCCCTGGACTATCTCATAGTGAAATTGAAGGCAGCTCAGCTGAAAATATTTGACCAATCACAGACCAGCAAAGATTTCCTTTGAGGACTATAGAGAGAGCGACTCCCAACTTCAAAGCCACATAGTCAACCACAGTGTACCGTTATACGGCTCTTTTGATGTACATCAAAGGACTAAATTACCTGTTCTGTTCTGTTGCCTCCAGTTTTACGATGAGATAGTCCAGGGGTGTAGAGATCGTAAGTGATCGGAACCCCTGGAGTATCGAGGATGATACAAATCAAATGCTACATCATTGCTTATGTACGTCTGGAAACCAATACGATTGAAATCAACAAGCGTTAGTTATTCTACACCAAGGTAAATTTGCAGTTAACGATATAAGGTCAAGTTCATTTACTACAGCATGCTACTTGGTCAATATCAGGTCTTCTAGTTAATGAAAAGAAGTTACTACAATGCATATCAGAGTTTAGCCTATTTGGTTCTTGTGACATTGAATAAAGGTCAAGGAGTGTTCCCATCGAATGAAGGTTAATACATTAATTAAAATAAACTGAGAAGCCATTCATTATTGAATACAACAGGAGCAGTAACAGCTCTATGTTTTTTTTAAGTCACGTAAAGGGATACGTTGCCAAACAGGATAGACAAATCACACACGACAGCAAACAGACTGTTAAAAAATAAGGACTACTATTTCGGTCGATATTGTGTTATACTATCCTGGTAGAATTTTGAATAATGACCTTATATTGTAGGCTATTGCCTTGGTCATTATTTGATTTTAGTTTAGTAGTATATCAACAGCCTGCCATACTCATAGGTCTATAATTGTATTTGTCTAGGAAAGACTCTTTATCAAATAACCTAAATTTGAATTAATTTGCCAAATACTAAAAACCAAATAACAAACAGTATTGATTCACAGTTTTATTTCTCTCTCTAGATTTTTTCTTGTTTATTTCTTACACAACAATATATAATATAATACAAAGTCTTCATTATTTAATATGTATATATATATTATTATACTAAGTCACTAACACAAATACACAATAACGTAGACAACCATCCAATTCGAGAATTACTTTCTAAAACAAAAGCAATTCTTGATGAATAAACCATCGACTGACCAATAATCAAAATTGTTTTATAAAAGAAAATCATGAACACATTTATAGCAGACGGAGTCAAATGTATACCTGCATGTAAATCTTTAAGTTAGCAAATCTACTTTGCTTACTGGTATTCCACAATCATCATATAAATGCGAATAAGTGGTACACTAAAGCATGAACTTTATTTATTAACTGTAAACCAATCTATTCTTTCACCATGACTTATTTTCACATTTTTAGACTTAACATCAACATTTTCACAACGATTTATTTGAAATTTTCTTGTGACAATGTATTCACAAATTCTAATCAGCTGCTTAACACGTTGAAATAAAAAAGTTTTTTTTTCTCTCCTTGAGTCTATATTGGATTATCATCTCAAAAAACATTAAATTAAAGGCATTAAAAGACATTTAAAACCATGCAACATAAGATTAAAGGGAGAACATTTTGCAATGGTAACGTAAAACAAGTGAAATAGTGGATTTTATAGGCATAGAATGTTTAAACATATAGAAATTATGCATAACATTTATGATAGCGATAACAAAACTGAAAATTATCTTTTATTATGGTAAAAGAACAATCATTGGGAATGACAAGAAAAATAGTAAAAAAAAAAAATAACAACAACAATATCATAGAAAGAAGGCTCAAACCTCGATCACCGAACCAACTTAGAAGTTGTCTATAATTTACACTTCTGAATATAATTATGCAGCTATTAATTCATTCCCCATGAAGACACATTAAGGCTCTTCTAAATCAAAGACTAGACTAGTCCATTATGAAATTTCAGGGGTGAATGAAAATAAAATGCAGTGACAAATTAATATTGTAGTTCCCATAATATTTCTTTTTTAATTGCTTTATCTATTTTTGAAATAGAAACAACAATCTTATCTAAAATTTCAACAAAATTAATATAATTTTTCACTCTTAAACCAATATGATTCACTATTGATAATTATAAATCAACAATAAAAACTCACATGATTTGAAAATTTTAACGGATAATCAATTAACATGTTCAAATAAAAAAGATGAAAATTTAATGAGCATAATATATATAACAATATCAACTAATAGATTCCAATTAAAATTGAACATAGGAATGAAATTAACAATGTTTAATTAAAACTTCCACATTCATTACATGACTGAATGTAATGCAGATATCAAAACCATTGAAAAGTTACTAAAGGTAAACATTATGCCACAAAAATTTGATTCAAAGTCAATTACATTTGTAACTATACAGTTTCCATGATTTTGCAATAAAATATAGCACTTGTATTTATAGAATTTTAGCATTGTTACTTATTACTGTAAAAGTGGAAATGTTAGCGATGTGGAAATTTCGCATACATGTATTTCATTTCGCAATCATTAAATCTCCGTGAATAATATCTACATGGGAAAATATATACGCTTGAAAATATTGACTCGTGAATATTTTCACTAGGTATAAACTGATAATAAAATCCAAGACACCAACTCTTGTCTTGTAGTTCAGATATATTCATCACTACACTCAAGTTGTCAGTGTTATGTAACGTTATCATGATCGTTGTCCGAAGTATAAATACTTGTAATAAGATACATAGATGAGTATGTTATGACAATAACACATTACTGGCACCCTATAATTAAAAACATCCTGTGAACAGGTATTTAGCCATGCTGCTTTCAAAAGCATGTCAGCTTTCAAGTGTCACTCTTATGTAACAATATCATAGTCAGTCAAGCAGGTACACGTGCATGTAGTCTTACGATTATTCTGAATTACAGAAGAAAAGATTTTGAGTTGTGTGACTTTTTATTATATAGAATGAAACATTTAACATGAATAAATACCGACTACAGTACTGTAAAAATTGTTTTATGGTAGGTTTAACAGCGTGAAAATTTCCACACCACGAATAATTTGGGAGTTGGCTTATCGGAAATATCCATTTTTACGGTAAATAGAATAATGTATAGCAATTAAACTTTGCTGGTAGGTTATTTCAATTGTATTCGCGTTTTCAATCCATGAATTGATTGGCATATCTAAGAACAATAGCTCACAGAATTAGTGAACCTCAAAATTCAATGTTTTTTACTATGCTCCATATAGAAAACCACAAAATATGGATCAATATGGATCCCACCAATTTTAAACAATATACATTATCTCCATGTATCAAAAATGTGATGAATTTCCATTATGTGTTTCTCAGTTTTTTATTCTAGTTACCAGGATATATAAATGATCTTAAACAAAAAAATTTCATAAATGTTTCTAATTCATTGTTTAAGGAATAAAAACAAAGTCTCTAAACTTATATAAAATAGGCCCCTCCCCTATTAAAAGTTACTAAAGATTAATTCTTTTAAAAAACGTAGACTTAGATCATTTTCTATTACTTATTTTGCAAATATATTTGTGGCTCCCTCTGAGCGATAATTTGAGAAAGCTTACTATATTTTCATAATTTGGTTACTAGCACCCTCCCCCCTTTTCAAAGGACCCAAAGTCCTCTGTATGGGCATTCATTAAGTGGAAAATAATACATCTGTTTGACATATAGTACACATTTCTCAGCTACATTTTTGTAGCTTATACCTTTTACTCAATCATCTAAAAGTATGGAAAATTTCTCTCAGAGTGTTATGAGACCCTGTCACATGTTGGGTATCAACGATGGAAATAAACAATGTTATTTTTATAGCTTATTGATATGTCTAAAAATGGAGTAAGTATCAACATTAATAGGAAACAGAATTATGTATAACCAATAAAAAGTTTCAAACAAAATATGTGTATAATAATGAATACATTATTCTATGTAAAAAAATTGACGGCGGAAAAATAAAGGCAGCACTTAGTAGAGACATTAATGGAATATTATGATCAAGATAAAATAACAGCAAATGATAATCTGGCTTATAAATGTGAACATCAATAAAATATATACAGATGACAAATACTGTCTACTTCACTGGACCTCATGTGTCTACTGTTTGGCCATTGGTGCCTTGTGCTGGCTCAAGTGCCTGAAAAAACCCAAAGGAATATGTTAAATATAAGTCAAACATATATTGTTATGTGGAAATTTACATGAGGGCGAAATTTACACTACCGGTAATTTAGCAAATGACATTTGAGCGACAAAATTTTCCCCACATTTGTTTTTTTTTATATGGTTACATACATGAAAAGGTTGATTAACTAGACAGCATATTAATCGTGTAAATATTACAAGCAGATATGTTATTTACACTTGCTGATTGCGAACTAAAATACTTGTGAAAATATCCATTTAATCTAAAGTAAGTGAATTGAAGCCTAAAAAAAAGGGGAGGGGCACTTATTTGGTCCAATACGGTATATACAGTGGAACTTCCCTTAACCGATTATGGTCAGTGCATAAAATTTAGGCCGGTTTAGAGAGGGTTCTGTTTGGAGAAGTGAACTAAATATCCATCATTACGATCCATATTTTATTGATCGAAAGTCATTTTCTACACTACACTGTACTGCCTAGTGTTCGTTATATTAACCGACCGATATTAATTGTTTATGTAAATGTCATCACAGGTACGTGTGTATTTCACTGTCGGTTGATCAGACCTCAATGTAAACTATCGGTGTGGCCGGTTTTCAGAAGTGTGTTTTAGTTACATTTGACTATACCAATCTCAAATTCGGTCCGGTATTTGGAATTGGGAGAGATTGGTTTTGGGAAGTTTTATTTGCTAATAATAAAGAGAAATTCATTCTGTACATTACATCCATGTTCAGTTTCTAGAGGTGATCGATTTTGAGAAGGTTCAGTTTCGGGAAGTTGCACTGTACAATATATTACAGTCAACCCTGCAATAGCGGACACCTCTATATAGCGAACACCTGTCCATAACGGACAGTGCTAGGAATCCCCAAGAAAAATCACTATATAAATATTGTCATGTATATAGCGGACACCACCTCAATGCGAACAGTGGACACTATAATTAGTCTGTAAGTCGGTAAAATTTCCATATAATGGACACAAATAAATTTTCCGAAAGTCGGTACTTTCACTCGAAAAAAACAAGCTTTCAGTAGAAGTTAGACTACTAAATATACAGAATAGTGGACACAAAAAGACATGGTTTTTTAATGAAAATCACTGTATAAATTGAATAGTGGACACTTTCTATGAAGAAAGCGGACACTTAAATTTAACCTGAAGACAGTAAATATTCTATAATACAAACAGCGAACATCTTATTTTGAACCTGTGCATCGGAGCCATCGAAGCCATATATATATATCGGCAATGTTCTTCTGCGTTAGTCAATTAGAGTTATTTCCCTTACGTCACCTTTCATAACACTCTGGGGTTTGCATTATATCTGTGTTGGAAAACACTTTTGGGACTCGTTGGGTGTGAACCATTGTGTGTATAGCGACTTTTTGGTGTCAGCCAGTTCACGACTATATGTGTTTACATTTGCTTTGTCTGAAATAACAGAGATTCAAGACAGCCTGGACACTTTACTCAGCTCATTAACAATGTGTTTAGAACAATTACATGTACGGACCAATATGTGGTGAAAAGATGGAATCTTTCAAGATATTGTCAACCCCGAATGGAAATTTTTGAACGAGCCCAAACACTGATTTCCTCATTTTGTGCCACTTTTTATTTGGGATTTTACAAAAACAGACGATATTATGAATTGTTCATAACCTTCACGTAAGAGTTGTTTTATTTATCTGAAGATGTTAATAAATTATTTGTCCTGAATAATCTTGCTCCTTTAAATAATAAATATGTTACTATTCATTTATTCCAAAATGAACCAAAGAAAAGAAAATGAGACAAATACATGTATTTGTGTATGAAAAGATTGCTTAGGTTGAACCGCTCAGGGGACAAAACTCGTCAAACAAGAGGCCCAGAGGGCCTGTATCGCTCACCTGGTTGGTAATGCCAAGTAATGTTCTGAATACAAGTTCATTGGTTATTTTCTGAAGGAATTTGAATATTAACCTCTAATTCCCCTATTGGGCCCCACTTTTTCTGCTCCAGGGGGTCAAAGCCAAAATTTATACGAATTCTGTTCACCTCAAGGATGTTTCTGGCCAAATTTGGGTGGTACAATCCATGCAGAACTCTAGGACAAGTAGCAATTTTTAGGATTTACCTCTATTTCCCTTATTGGGCCCCGCCCCTCCTGCCCCCCGGGGTCAGAGCCAAAAGGAGTAGGTGCAATAAGGGCTGATTTTGGCCCCAACACAGATTCCCTTTATTTTTATACCATATGTTAACCAATATATGAGGTTTATAAAACACACAGTTTCAAAGCCGTCTTTCATACCGTTGCTTAGCAACAGCCTTGGCAACCAGTATACCATTTTCATGTTATTATAGCCAGGTTGATCACTTAAGATTTTCAAATTGGTATATTTAGAGGGAAACTTAATAAGAAATTGTGTATATTTTATTGTATATAATATAGGGAATCATCAATGCATGTCCCATTTCTTACATACATGTGCTACATGTATTACAGCCCATAGTAATGCCATAGCAACTGATTTCTCTCCATAGCAACACCAAACAAACCTCCTCAAAACACACACAAAAAAGATTTTAGACATGAATAAATCAATGGAAGTTTTACTTTGTTTATTCTATAATATTATAGAATGTCAGAATGATTCCAATCTTGTTATTTTAGAGAAATGTGAAATAAAAACAACAAGGCAGTCTTCACATTCCTGGAATTTTATATCAGTCAAAGTCCGAGAGATGATACATTGTGCAACAACATTTTTTAAAACAATTATACATTAGATAAAACAATAATTAATATAAATGTGAAATGATTTAGAATACCACCCACTCACTATTTACAAAGAAAAATGCCATTTATCAAATTCATTTAAATGCATATTAGGCCATTGAATGAAGATGACAGACTCTGATGTACAGCAGGCCAAGTTACGAGCATTTTCAGAACGCCGCCAGTGACTTGCGAACTTTACAACTTTTCACGGTGTGCCAGAGGTTCGCATCCTGTTCTGTAAATCACGTTACGTCATCTACCCCTACTTATCCCTAATTAATCCCTTTCCCATTGTCATGCCATCAAGAAAGTAACAGGGATGAATCAAACAACTTGCAATGCTACTTATTAGTTAAATAATCAACATACATATGGATAACAATAAATTAATTTATCACTATTCTAAAAAAATAACACTTTTGCATATAGCAACCAGAATTATATACAGTTTTGTTTCCATTTCAAATACAAAGAATGCAACAGACATGCATTATAAAGACTACTACATGATTCTTTCATAGCATTTTGTAAATAATGTTTTCTGATTTCAGTTTTTACTATATTTGTGTTTTCCTTAGCAACATGCCATAGCAACAGATTGTTCATAATATATATAAACTCAAGTCCAAGATCCCATTGTTGGTAATGAAGATATGAAATTTAATTGAAAATTACAGAAAGCTTTTGCGTTACAGTTGTCTATTCTATCACTATGAACAGTATTTTTGTATATAGAAAGATAAAAATAAATCAAAAGTACTCAAACGTACTGCAAATACACACAACAAAAACAGAAAAAAAGAATGAAATCAAATGAATTTCCAAAATTAAAATATATAAACCATATTAGAAAGACTTTGATATCAATTATTTTAAGAACTTTCAACTGATCACAGAAAAATACATATGTTTTGTATGACATTTTTCTTAATTAACAGTTCCTACATGAAATACAAGATTTTAAAATAACAAAAGAAAACCAAAAATCTTCATTAAAATGAGTTTAATCCTTAATACTCTTGTTTCTTATGTTGCACAACAACACTATTTTGTAACACCATAACAACAACATGAGGGCAGCCTAATAAGTATATCTTGTCATTAACTAAGATCTGTCTTTAACAATTATTTAAAAACATTATTTAAAGGTTACACAGAAAGAACATCTGATAAGTTTACTTTATAACTCTCAGGCCTATAAGCCTTAGATAGTAAGTCCAATTTGAAAATTATCTTAACAGAGATTATGTAAGTTGGACAGAGGAGTCACAGCAGGCACAAAAGACAGGGAGTTGACCTAGATAGTTGCTGTGATATAATCTATACTATTCATAATACACACTCTGTAGTATTCTTACGAATCAGAGGCAGATCTTCCATGACTACTGATGAATTGGTCCAAAGGATTATTATTCAATGAATAAGGGAATTTATGAATGGAGTTTATGAATGAAATAGTTCTAGAGGAATAACCACCAGATGTCATTGCAGGGCAAGTCCTACAAATCTACAGTAAACCGGATAGCAATAATACAAACGCTACACGCGTTGTATTAAAAATAGAACAACTTTGATTACAATATAACAGCAAAAGTATGAATATGAATATTATGTATCTGAATTAGTACCAGAATTCATTCTTCAATGTTCTCCCCTGCATCATCCACAGCCTGAACTAGCTTGGACTGTTTTTCCTGTGCTAAAACTCCCTCCTGATGCCTTTGATACCCAATATACCATAACACACTTGCAACATGTGCACAGCAGCCAACAACCCTCGCTCCAACTTTGCAAGTGCAATACCATCCAGATACTGAACAAGTGTAGATGTGTCCTCTAAAGAGTACTTGATCCATAGAGGTGTGTTTGAGAGTTCTTGGAATGACGCGACTGTATCTTGACCTGAAGCAGATTTGGTATATCCTTACATATCATCAAGTCATATATGCCCTCATCATCCACAGTTCCTTTGAATAGGAATATACATTGTTTTATTTGGTACACTACCCATGGTGATGCTTCTAAGATCTTCCATGCTAATGCGAGGAAAATCTGATAGAATCTCGTCAGCAGAATTTACTTTTTGGTATGGCGTTCTCCTCTTTAGAAGATTATGTTCCTCCACAAGTTCCTTAACTGCATTAGGCAGGGTGGACTCTTTCTAACATCTGTATTGCCACTCTTCAGACTCTGTGTTCCATACTTGCTAAAGGTGGAGGAACTTGTTACAAATAGCACAAATGATTCTAATGAAGCTCTCCAATCTGCGGGCACAAGAGTGCTTAGGAACAACTTTATCCAGGAGTCTCCACTGCTTTATCCTACCATTACACTCTCACCACCCACCTAACCTTCGTTACCAACCGCCGACAGGTTTGCCTCTTCTGTGGTATTTTGCTTTGCACGCTTTCTGAAGGTAGGAAAGGCATTTCCACCCTAGCCCGCTCTCCTTAAGAAATTCCATGCATCCCTAAAGCTCTGTCAATCAACCATGACATCATCCTCCTTTAACCAATCTGCAATAAAGATCAAAAATAAAATGAGTTTGATTTATATTATGTGATAACACTATATAACATTCTTTTGCTTATTTATCCATGTTTATACAATTTCATAATTATTTTACACTACATATTTTGTCAAAAATAAGATGCAACCAAGAATGCCACTGACTTTAAAAGGTCAATGTGATCTAGCATCTGTTTCAACAGTTTTAAACTTGATCGTATGTAACTTTGGAACCATTATGCTATTTTTTATCAGGTGAAGTATGCAATATGACAACTCGAAAAAATAATCAATCATGATTTGAATGACCTTTATCTGAACATTACAAGCTCTTTCTGTTATTCACCGGATATATATTGTGAAGTTAGATCATAGGTTCTATGTACCGGTATATTATATAGTTCAGTTAAGAGCATGTACATGGTCAATAATTAATGGTTTTTTCAGTAATTTAAATTACATATTATAATATTAATCCAAACAAATTATAATTGCAATTTACAAGCTGATGACAATAATGAATAATGAAACTTGAGCTTATAGTATATTTGTAAATCATAATTATATACATTTACTCTGCATCCTATCATCAATCTCCATAATGATGTCAGTTAATGCTAGTGTCAACACTATAATTATATTGCTAATGAAATATAGTTATAGGCACACAATGAACATTTACATGTAATTGCTTAAGTTAATTGTTTTATTTACCTTCATGTCTTCTGAATTGTTGTTCATCATGTGCTTTGATGATGCTTGCATCATATATTATGTATCTGAATATGGAATACGCCAAAATGTAGCATAAGCCTAAAGTACTATTAGCCATGGATCCAACACACCATCCATTGGGTATTCATAACGGCGGTTATCTTGAAGACTGTAGGAGCGGTTCGTTGAATAGTAATAGTCTACCATCTCTTCTGTATAAACTATTATAATGTGTCCACTAACAAAAAGAACTGCACAATTCATCTTCAAGCACTTTGTGAAATAGGGTCCTTGACAATGTGTTTGATAGTGTTGTATACAAAATTTCCCTGATGGGAATATGTGTTTGAAATCTCTAGATGCTTTGGAACAAACGTATACATTAACTACCTCCTTTTACAGATTGAATTATTGCTGCTGATACCTGAATCTCAGAAAGATCCAAATGTTTGAAGGTAATAAAAGAGTTTGGGAGTCCCAGTCTCGATTTAGTGAGGAGAACAGCACACAATGTTTTGATGACTGTTGTTGTTTATTTCGTACAATGTAGTGTATGTAAAGAAGTCAGCTAATGGAACTGAAATACTCTTGAGAGACCTGTCAGAGATCTCTGATGAGTCAGAATTCATTGCAGTGCAGTAGGCACACAAACATTTAGATGAAGACATAGTTTTCAATTAATGTTACGTAATCATTGTCAACATATACAATCTCAGTCTTGAAACGAGTCTCAGAGGATTTTGTTAGAATAGTAACCATATACACTTCCTGAGTAAAGTATCCAATTACAAGATGAACTATCACAACATCTGCTCATATCAACTGTTATATGAAAATAACCAACAATAACAAAGAAGCCTGTGAAAATAGCAGAAGAATGGCAACCACAAAAGTAGGATGATTTCAGAGTGTCCTGGATGCGTTTTTTACATAAACGTAACACGTTTTTATGGTCCATTGGAGTTGACAGATTTTCAGTACACAACTTTGAGAGAGATTTTAGGCCTTAGATGTTTCTCTAAATTATGAGCATGAATCTGGATCCCATCTGTCTCATTCAGATGACATATGTTGACTGTTATTTCCCTGACAACACCAGTAAGGATCTGATCGAGCCATTCTCCTTCTAACAAAGCTGAGCACAAGACATCTCTATCGACAATGAGCGTATGAAAGCTTCATTTCCAGTTTATTTCCTTGGAGGTAGAGGGGGGGACCGCGACGAAACGGCATGAAGGCGACATCAGATTCTACACCTCTTTAAAACACTGGACAAACAACACAAGTGTTTTGGCACTTTTTTGGCAAGTCTGAAAAGGAGTATTAAAAACATTAACATTTATTTTAATTCTGGGCAAATGTGTTTTAAGTGAATAAATGCGTCAGTATTAATACAGCCAAGTATAACCAGAATAAATATTCATCAATAGGTTACAATCATTGGCAACACTTTTAAAGTAATTGGTGAATTAAAACTGCAAACTACGAATGTGTGATAAGATATGTCACCCTAAATCATAAAATCTATCTGTTGCTGCTTAACTTTCGGAAAGAATTATATACAGCAATTACTGTCAATTAGCATAATAATTTGACAACACATCGGGGACTGAGAAACTGAGAAGGGAGAATACTCATATATAGTAAAGCAATTTACCCCAAGTTAAAAATATTTACATGTATTAAAGGATTTTCAACTTACATGTTGGCAACTTCACTGCAATAATTCTTGTTATATCAGTCATGTCTCAAACTATCCATGCTGGCCGTGATTAGAATTTCTATTGAAAAAAAGAAAAGAAAATGAATTATAGTTTATTCGTTGCATTTTTTAATAATATTCATCAAATACGGAAAAAAACTACAGACAGAGGAATACGTTATTACTATGCCACTGGTCGGTTAATAGCTTACTCCACCAAACAAACCTGGCATATCCTATACATTAAAATGCACTAAAGCACATGTAACACCCATAATCATTCTATATTGTTTGAATAGTTTGAGGTTAATTTTTTCATAAGATAAGACTTGAATGTACCATTTATAACAAGTGAATGACATCAAAATTAAAAATATAATATAATGTATACCACACTCATTGTTGAATGCCAGAACTCAACTAATAGCACAAAAGATTATAAAAAATGCCATTTATTATCAAAGCTTAATGGTTTTAAACTAGAGTAAAAGCAAGAAAAATTTGTAATAGTACCACAACCAGTATAATTCAAATAAGTGACATGCCTAGTATATATTAAAAAAAGTGTATCCCATACATTAAATAATTCAAATAAAGTGTATGCATAATTAATATCAACCAAATATGGCTTTACACTAATCAATTGAATGATAATAGATAAAAATGCATACTTTTGACATGTATTTTACTTAACATGTAAATGTAAGGCGAAAACACTAAATGGAAGAAAAATAATTCAATCACCTACCTAGGAAAGAACATGTTTATCACCCAAGAGATATATTTAATTACAAAGTATATAAAATACATTACCGATCTTCAAAAAATAATGTTACAATCAAAGTGGAGAATATCCCTGATATAGATGGATTATATAAACAGGAAGTAAAAGTCAATATTACATAGGATCGTAATCAATCTATTGTAAAGGAGAACAGCGTTCATGATGCTTACATGACATGTTAAATACGTGCTATGTCATTAACTAACAGAACATGCCTATTTTGGCTCACAGTCAGTATTGCAGAAGCCGTACATTTCACACCAGAACCATTTCAGTAGTACTCGATTCCTGTCAGACACGACAACAGGAATGTGTAGTTCTCCCTGTCTTCTACACTTTATTTAAAACAGAAATCTCTACTTATTGAAATTACAGAGAGAATTATGTCTATGTATCATGTAAGAATTAAAAAATCTGCATTTAAAATAGACAAATGGTGAAAACTAACAACTTGTAGTTGTCTCGATTAAATCTATACATTAGAATACATTGATTATGTAAATATGCTACAAAAGTCGAATGATCATAATATAAACTAGAGAAATGATATGTACATGTCGAGGATTTAGAGATTTACATAAATAAGATTTTCTTTTAACAAAAACATATGTTTTCATCGAATATTCATGTACAATGTTATCATTATACACATGAATACTAATTATAAAATATGCATACAAAACATGTCTCAAAAACTATGATGGCATATTACTTGCCACCACTTATCTTTAGCAAAGATAAATACATTGTAATATCACACAAAATTATCATGAATAACCAACTTAATACAAGATAATATAAGTGACTTAGCACAAAAAACAACAAAAAAAAACAAACAAAACCAAAAAATAACAAAAAAAGGTGATGATTAAACAAAAGATGACCTTATCGTGAAATCATGATCAGATAAACTATCGTGAAAATCATATACGACTTATTACACTGATAATAAGGCGAACTAACATTATAAGATACTTGCCAAAACAAATAATAATTGACTTATTATGTTAGTTACTTATAGCTTGCTCCTAATAATCAGAACCTATGGTGGCATATTTCTCCATCTGTTATATTAGGTCGAGTTATTGTAACGCTAACTTTGCCGAGATAGTTTATGTCGAAACCTGATCGAGTTATAAATCATGAACTTGATTGGAATAATTTATGTCGGCCAAGCCGACTTACATCACGGAAAGTCGACTATATATCTGAGAACAATTGACTTACCATTATTTACGAACAGATCCCAGTATAGTCGTCGCAGATAGCTGTACATACGACTTTCCAATATATTAGTGCGATTTTTGTGGTGTTAAAACTCATCTTACCGACATAAATGATCTCTAACAACGAATCATGTTAAATCAACTCGAATAACGAACTGGTCAACAAATAAACTTTATCAAAAAAAAGTCAATGTTTAAGCTAACACACTTGCCGACATAAATATACAATGGTACAAAGTTGAGTTACTCCTAAGTCGAACCCTAAACCTAACTCAAGATAGCAGAAATAAATATATGCCACCATATGAACCAGTTAATACCAAAACATTTATTGAAATAATCGCCTGCTTATTGAAATATGTTCGCTCTGCTTAACATAACAACATCAAAGAAAAGTTGTCTAATTATCATGACAAGTCGACATAATTATGCACAAATAAGTCAACTTAATAATATACACAATTAGTACTAATAATTCAACTTATCGAATCGGTAATATTTGGACGGATATTACTCGCTATTGTACCAGGTAGCCAGAATAATGCCATCACATAAAAAACGTTTCCAGTTAATCATCAATACTCAAAGTTTTTTGTAAGAGTTTTTTTATGATTTATTGTGACCAATACCAATACCAAGGTGTCATCATTATGACATAATAACTACAAATACAATAGTCTAGGATGTACAGCATAATCCAAAAACATGGCGACTATTAAAGACAAGTCAGCATATTGAGAACCATTCTGATGGGCAAAAAATCGACAACAGGCATTAAATGATACAAAATAGTCTCGTGTTGCAATAACACAATCAACATACTGATTAGGAAGAAAAACAAAAAAAAAAAAAGAACCTGTCAGGACCAAGAAAATTCTGGCCTAACTGTCGTAATAGGCCTAAACGTAACACCAGCCAGAACGTAAAATTCTGACGACAAATATTCAATCATCTCTTT
>SAYR01005640.1:126098-139632 GCA_004382745.1 Argopecten irradians irradians
CGCACGTGACTTTGTATTTTGTTTGGTGCTGCACGATGTTGGCTCCGACTTGGAATAGAACATGCTGCGTTTGTGAGACGAGGCGTGGCTATATGTACACCTGGCGACGGTCAAATGGCAACTAAACTTTTACAAAAACAAATAAGTTCCAGTGGTTTTAATAAGTACTTTATCCAATACAGTGTACCATTAATAAAAGCATTTCCACATCGCAGATTAGTAAAGTTGTAAGCGCCTAGCTTACATGTTACGTCAAATCGTTCTATTATACTAAGGTAAAAGTCGACCGTGTATATAAATTAAAACTAACGTACCATATATATACATATGTGTATTCTAGTTATTAGAAAAACGATGTATATTCTATATATGCATTGCCTGGATGCATGCATTGATACATTTGATCGCGGAAGGTAATTTTATCGTTTCGTTTGTGAGCCCTAATCAGGCTGTAATAATGTACATGTAATCTTATTGTGCTATCCTTAACTAGCATGTTTACACCTTCCGATTCGAGCTCCTGCATAATGTAACAACAATTCTGATAGAATTCCGGTATAATCCCAAATTTACCTAGGTCTGTGGCTGCCATGGTGTATATAACATGTCGTCACAGCCAGAATATTTCCCGTCAACTCTTAATTCCGTCTACGTGATTACAAACTCGCCACTTTGTTAAAAAATTGCTTTTTACCACCGATTCATGAGTCTCCGGTACCAAGCACTGTCGTCGGCCATTTTTATGTCACATGATATTAGAATCACGTGATCAGTAGCTGAGCGACTATTATGATTATGACAAGAAAGGGTTCCGAACCACAACAGGGAAGACATATTTTTTAAGCTAAATAATGTAATAGTTGTCATTATGTTATATATTCTTATAAAGTCCATTTATAGTCATTAATCGGTTATTTGGATAATGAATTTGCATGTATTGAAAGATATTTAAACGAGTTTTTCTTCATATATACATACGCTGCAGACCATGTATGTACATGAACAGGCTGTACTTTTCAAAAGTTTATAGTAATTTGCTATTGCAATTTGGTACATGTTAAATGTATCATCATTTTTTATATAATATTTGACCAACCATTAGAATATTCGTGATTTTCAAGACGGATTCCTTTACATTATGATTATCCAAAGGATTATTAATTAAATATTTTAAATCTCTGGTATTATCTTCTAATTTTCGTCTACACAAACGTGATTTCATTTGTTGCTTTTTGTTCTCTGTGTATAAATTTATTACAAAATTTGTAAAACTATATCGTAACTTGAAGTTTAAGCCATTTCAATTATAGTTAGTTTATTTTTGATAAAATTAATGAAATATATACAGTTTGAGAACATGAGGAAATTGTATATTGACACATAGCAGTAACTAAAAATATAACCCTGAGAATACGAAAAGTGTAAATTTATGTTTACGAAGGCATGAACAATTTAGGCATTTTAATATATAGAACTGTGAGGACTGCATAAGAAAGAAAATCAAGCCAATGAAACATGTGCATAGTCTATGGATAAACAGTGTGTCCTTATTTCCCTACAAATGGCCATAAATAGTTTGGTGTTAATTAACGCTAAAAGTTTCGCGTAATAACGCAAAAAGCTTCGAGAATACATGCGAAAGTTTCACCAATTTACGCGGATTTTTTTCTCTCCTACAAAATGACTTAATGCGCTTTCGAGAAAACTCTTGTTTGGCCCACAACAAACAAACAAACAAAATTCAAACTTTGTATCTAAAAATAAAAAGCAGGGACGGAATTTGTACGAGAAGAGTAATGGATATTGTAGATGGAAATCATTTTCTTATCAGATCTTACAATTGTATATCTGGCCACCTTGTCACACTCCAACGGAACGACCACGACGTCAAGCTTGGAGTACACATACATTTTTTTGACTGTCCATAAGCGCAGTGGTAATATGAACGCGGAAGCCATACCATATGACACAGGATGTGTCCATGTCTAATGAGCTAAGCACCTGGATTGCTTACTAAAACTTAAGTTAATTTATAATGGAAAATAACTTTATGATTTAAATGAATGTCGGATTATTTAAAAAACTTCATGAACAATGCTGATTACATTGCATTACATGTGGACACAGAGACACGTTTGTACTGTCTTTTGTAGACAACTATAATACAGCAAGGGTTCACAGAGATGAGTAATTTTCTTCTGTGTCAAAACTTATAAATTTTCAAAATTAAATTTCAGGATTGAAAAGTACTTAACTAGACTCAGTAACAAACTGAGATGGAAATATTATAGATTTAGAAAATAGCAACATCTCTTACCCATAGAATAGCAGATGAAATAGAATATTACGTGAACAACGTTGTGTCCACTTGTGTATCCAATGGTAGGTAATGAATATCATCATCAATGTTTCTGTACAAAATGTATGATCTGTGTCAATTTGTAAAAAATTCATAGACTAACTATTAATGTACATACCCATTTGCTATAAAAATAAGAGGTTAATTATCAATTGGCAATCTAAAATTTTATCTAAATTTAGCAACCCTTATCAAATTATGAACACGTTTGAAAACGACTCAAAGGTTGTATAACAGAAAAATTACTCATATATAGTTTGTAATATATCTGAATTTTTTCAATGAATATAGGAGACAACTACCTTTCCCTCTCTACAAAATTATCTTATCGATAATCTTTTACCATGTCTTCAACTAGACCTACCGAGCCAATAGATGAGCTCTTAGAACGCAAGAAAGTCAAAGTTTACGCTATAATTCTGCGCTCCTTCTTTCTGCTAAAACCAACGTTTCTTTAAATCGCTACCAATGAGCAAAGGTCCTAATAGATAGTCGTTATATCCAAGACAGACATTCCAGATATGCTTTTCATGTGTAATCCGCTCTTCGCTCTCCCCGCGAAACGCGACTGATCTCTCGATACTACAAGCTACAAGAGCCATTAACCCTCTTACCTTTCGCCGCAAAAAATCTTAAAAAGACTCGTAAATACCCATGCAAAAGAGTACCCTGTAAATTGTTATATTCCAGTTTTTATATGACAACAACTATGAACAACAACCGATACTAGTATTTCATCCATGATGTAAGTCGCACTGGCGTTTATATTCGCTCTCTGACAGGGAATCAAGGGTGCGAAGCTTATATCCTCGGAAAATACGGTACAAGTACAAGATGCGCCTTTAATTAGCTGTAGTCATCTATGTGCATTGTACAGACTTCTGCAAAGAATCAGCTATATATCAGCAGTTCAATTACCACACAAAATGCATTGTATCATTACCAATCCACTATAAAATGAATATTTTACATCCACAATGCTGATCGGACGTCAGAGAGTCGATCAAATGCCATTCGCCAATGTCTATAACGTTCATTATCCTTGATAGTGATCATGGTCCAGTCATATGCATATCTTTCTGTAGTTTTCGGATTGTTTGACGTTCTGTAATTACACGTCTACCGGGTAAGAATTATGGAGATAGGGATGATGTACATACAAATCCATCCTCCGATAATCCAGGGGTTCCGATCACCTTACGATCTCTACACCCTGGACTATCTCATATTGAAATTGAAGGCAGCCTCAGCTGAAAATATTTGATCCAATCACAGACCAGCACAAGATTTCCTTTGAGGACTATTAGAGAGAGCGACTCCCAGACTTCAAAGCCACATAGTCAACCACCAGTGTACCGTTATACGGCTCTTTTGATGTACATCAAAGGACTAAATTACCTGTTCTGTTCTGTTGCCTCCAGTTTTACGATGAGATAGTCCAGGGGTGTAGAGATCGTAAGTGATCGGAACCCTGAGTTATCCGAGGATGATACAAATCAAATGCTACATCACTTGCTTATGTACGTCTGGAAACCAATACGATTTTGAAATGAACAAGCGTTAGTTATTCTACACCAAGGTAAATTTGCATGTTAACGATATAAGGTCAAGTTCATTTTACTACAGCTGCTACTTTGGTCATATACGGTCTTCTAGTTAATGAAAAAGAAGTTACTTACAATGCATATCAGATGTTAGCCTATTGTGGTTCTTGTGGACATTGAATAAAGGATCAAGGAGTGTTCCCATCGAATGAGGTTTCATAAACATTAACTAATAAATTGATGAAAAGCCATTCATATTGAATACCACGGAGCAGTAATCAGCTCTAGTTTTTTTTAAGTCACTTAAAGGGATACGTTGCCAAACAGGATAGACAAATCACACACCACGACAGTAAAACAGACTGGTAAAAAATAAGGACTAACTATTTCGGTCGATATTGTGCACTTATAGTAGATATTCCATAGTAGAATTTTGAATAATGACCTATATATTTGTAGGCTATTGCCTTGGTCATTATTTGATTTTAGTTTTAGTAGTATTATCAACAGCCTGCCAAACTCATAGGTCTATAATTGTATTTGTCTAGGAAAGACTCTTTATCAAATAACCTAAAATTGAATTAATTTGCCAAATACTAAAAACCAAATAACAAACAGTAATGATTCACAGTTTTATTTCTCTCCTAGATTTTTTCTTGTTATTTCTTACACACAAATCATGTATATAATTATATACAATGTCTTAATTAATTTAATATGTATATTCATATATTATTATACTAAGTCACTAACACAAATACACAATAAGTAGACAACCATCCAATTTCGAGAATGCTTTCTAAAACAAAAACAATTCTTGATGAATAAACCATCGACTGACCAATAATCAAAATTGTTTTATAAAAGAAAATCATGAACACAATTTATAGCAGACGGAGTCAAATGTATTACCTGCATGTAAATTTTAAGTTAGCAAATCTACTTATGCTTACTGGTATTCCACAATCATACATATAAATGCGAATAAGTGTACACTAAAGCAAGAACTTTATTTATTAACTGTAAACAATCTATTCTTTCACCATGATTTATTTTCACATTTTTAGACTTTACATCAACATTTTCACAACGATTTATTTAAATATTCTTGTGACAATGTATTCACAAAATTCTTAATCAGCTGCTTAACACGTTTTAAATAAAAAAAGTTTTTTTTTTCTCTCCTTGAGTCTATATTGGATTATCATCTCAAAAAACATTAAATTAAAGGCAATAAAATTTAAAACCATGCAACATAAGATTAAAGGGAGAACATTTTGCAATGGTAACGTAAACAAGTGAAATAGTGGATTTTTATAGGCATAGAATGTTTTAACATATAGAAATTATGCATAACATTTATGATAGCGATAACAAAACTGAAAATTATCTTTTATTATGGTAAAAGAACAATCATTGGAATGACAAGAAAATAGTAAAAAAAAATATCAACAACATATCATAGAAAGAAGGCTCAAACCTCGATCACCGAACAACTTAGAAGTTGTCTGTTAATTTACACTTCTGAATATTAATTATGCAGCTATTAATTCATTTCCCATGAAGACAATTTAAGGCTTTTCTAAATCAAAGACTAGACTAGTCCATTATGAAATTTCAGGGTGAATGAAAAATAAATGCAGTGAAACAAATTAATATTTGTATTCCCATAATATTTCTTTTTAATTGCTTTATCTATTTTTGAAATAGAAACAACAATCTTATCTAAAATTTCAACAAAATTAATATAATTTTTCATTCTTAAACCAATATGATTCACTATTGATAATTATAAATAACAAATAAAAACTCACATGATTTGAAAATTTTAACGGATAATCGATTAACATGTTCAATAAAAAAAGATGAAAATTTAATGAGCATAATATATATAAACAATATCAACTAATAGATTCCAATTAAAATTGAACATAGAAATGAAATTAACAGTTTAATTAAAAACTTCCACATTCATTACATGACTGAATTGTAATGCAGATATCAAAACATTGAAAGTTACTAAGGTAAACATTATGCCACAAAAAATTTGATTCAAAGTCAATTACATTTGTAACTATACAGTTTCCATGATTTTGCAATAAAATATAGCACTTGTATTTATAAGAATTTTAGCATTGTTACTTATTACTGTAAAGTGAAATAGTTAGCGATGTGGAAATTTCGCATACATGTATTTCATTTCGCAATCATTAAATCTCCGTGATAATATTCTACATGGGAAAAATATATACGCTTGAAAATATTGACTCGTGAATATTTTCACTAGGTATAAACTGATAATAAAATCCAAGACACCAACTCTTGTCTTGTAGTTCAGATATATTCATCACTACACTCAAGTTGTTCAGTGTTATGTAACGTTATCATGATCGGTTGTCCGAAGTATAAATACTTGTAATAAGATACATAGATGAGCTATGTTATGACAATAACACAATTACTGGCACCTATAATAAAAAACATCCTGTGAACAGGTATTTAGCCATGCTGCTTTCAAAAGCATGTCAGCTTTCAAGTGTCACTCTTATGTAACAATATCAATAGTCAGTCAAGTAGGTACACGTGCATGTAGTCTTACGATTATTCTGAATTACAGAAGAAAAGATTTTGAGTTGTGTGACTTTTTATTATATAGAATAATATATTTAACATGAATAAATACCGACTATAGTACCGCAAAAATTGTTTTATGGTAGGTTTAACAGCGTGAAAATTTCCACACCACGAATAATTTGGAAGCTGGCTAATCGGAAAATATCCATTTTTACAGTAAATAATATAATGTATAGCAATTAACTTTGCTGGTAGGTTTATTTCAATTGTATTCGCGTTTTCAATCCATGAATTGATTGGCATATCTAAGAACAATAGCTCACAGAATTAGTGAACCTCAAAATTCAATGTTTTTACTATGCTCCATATAGAAAACCACAAAATATGGATCAATATGGATCCCACCAATTTTAAACAATATACATTATCTCCATGTATCAAAAATGTGATGAATTTCCATTATGTGTTTCTCAGTTTTTTATTCTAGTTACCAGGATTTATAAATGATGTTAAACAAAAAAATTTCATAAATGTTTCTAATTCATTGTTTAAGGAATAAAAAACAAGTCTCTAAACTTATATAAAATAGGCCCTCCCCTATTAAAAGTTACTAAAGATTAATTTTTTAAAAAACGTAGACTTAGATCATTTTCTATTACTTATTTGCAAATATATTTGTGGCTCCCTCTGAGCATAATTTGAGAAAGCTTACTATATTTTCATAATTTGGTTACTAGCACCCCCCCCCTTCTCAAAGGACCCAAAGTCCTCTGTATGGGCATTCATTAAGTGGTAAATAATACATCTGTTTGAACTATAGTACACATTTCTCAGCTACATTTTGTAGCTTATACCTTTTACTCAATCATCTAAAAAGTATGGAAAATTTCTCTCAAGAGTGTTATGAGACCCTGTCACATGTTGGTATCAACGATGGAAATAAACCAATTTTTGTTATTTTTATAGCTTATTGATATGTCTAAAAATGGAGTAAGTATCAACATTAATAGGAAACAGAATTATGTATAACCAATAAAAAGTTTCAAACAAAATATGTGTATATAATGAATACATTATTCTATGTAAAAAAATTGACGGCGGAAAAATAAAGGCAGCACTTAGTAGAGACATTAATGGAATATTATGATCAAGAATAAAAACAAGCAAATGATAATCTGGCTTATAAATGTGAACATCAATAAAATATATACAGATGACAAATACTGTCTACTTCACTGGACCTCATGTGTCTACTGTTTGGCCATTGGTGCCTTGTGCTGGCTCAAGTGCCTGAAAAAACCCAAAGGAATATGTTAAATATAAGTCAAACATATATTGTTATGTGGAAATTTACACTACCGGTAATTAAGCAAATGACATTTGAGCGACAAAATTTTTCCCACATTTGTTTTTTTTTTATATGGTTACATACATGAAAAGGTTAACTAGACAGCATATTAATCGTGTAAATATTACAGGCAGATATGTTATTTACACATGCTGATTGCGAACTAAAATACTTGTGAAAATAGCCATTTAATCTAAAGTAAGTGAAATTGAAGCCTAAAAAAAAGGGGAGGGGCGCTTATTTGGTCCAATACGGTATATACAGTGGAACTTCCCTTAACCGATTATGGTCGGTGCATAAAATTTAGGCCGGTTTAGAGAGGGTTCTGTTTGGAGAAGTGAACTAAATATCCATCATTACGATCCATATTTTATTGATCGAAAGTCATTTTCTACACTATACTGTACTGCCTAGTGTTCGTTATATTAACCGACCGATATTAATTGTTTAGTAAATGTCATCACAGGTACGTGTGTATTTCACTGTCGGTTGATCAGACCTCAATGTAAGTATCGTGTGGCCGGTTTCAGAAGTGTGTTTTAGTTACAATTTGGGCTATACCAATTCAAATTCGGTCCGGTATTTTGAATTGGGAGAGATTGGTTTTGGGAAGTTTTATTTGCTAATAATAAAAGAGGAATTCATTCTGTACATGACATCCATGTTCGGTTTCTAGAGGCGATCGGTTTTGAGAAGGTTCAGTTTCGGGAAGTTGCACTGTACAATATATTACAGTCAAACCTGCAATAGCGGACACCTCTATATAGCGAACACCTGTCCATAACGGACAGTGCTAGGAATCACCCAACAAAAATCACTATATAAATATTGTCATGTATATAG
Source organism: Argopecten irradians irradians (assembly GCA_004382745.1). Classification (NCBI taxonomy): domain Eukaryota; kingdom Metazoa; phylum Mollusca; class Bivalvia; order Pectinida; family Pectinidae; genus Argopecten; species Argopecten irradians. The sequence continues at coordinate 134,767 of SAYR01005640.1, forward strand.
CGGACACCTCCTCAATGCGGACATCGGACACTAAGTTTAGTCTGTAAGTCGGTAAAATTTCCATATAACGGACACAAATAAATTTTCAAACGTCGGTACATTCACTTGAAAAAAACAAGCTTTCAGTAGAAGTTAGATTACATAAATATACAGAATAGTGGACACAAAAAGACATGGTATTTGAATGAAAATCACTATGTGAATTGAATGTGTAAAGCGGACACTTTCTATGAAGAAAGCTAACACTTAAATTAAACCTGAAGACAGTAAATATTCTATAATACAAACAGCGAACATCTTATTTTGAACCTGTCCATCAAAGCCATATATATCGGCAATGTTCTTCTGTGTTAGTCATTTAGAGTTATTTCCCTTACGTCACCTTTCATAACACTCTGGGGTTTGCATTATATCTGTGTTGGAATACATCTTTGGGACTCGTTGGGTGTGAACCATTGTTTGTTATAGCGACTTTTTTTGTGTCAGCCAGTTCACGACTATATGTGTTTACATTTGTTTTGTCTGAAATAACAGAGATTCAAGAACAGCCTGGACACTTTACTCAGCTCAATAACAAGTGGTTTAGAACAATTACATGTACGACCAATTGTGGTGAAAAGATGGAATCTTTCAAGATATTGTCAACCCCGAATGGAAATTTTTGAAAGAGCCCAAACATTGATTTCCTCATTTTGTGCCACTTTTTATTTGGGATTTTACAAACACAGACAATATAATGGCTTGTTCAAAACCTTCAAGTAAGAGCTGTTTTATTTATCTGAAGATGTTAACAAATTATTTGTCCTGAATAACCTTGCTCCTTTAAATAATAATTACTGTTTTTTCCCTAATGAGGACGCCGGGCGCAGGTAAATGGCATAGGGGGGGGGGGGGGGGACGCCGTTATTTGAAACCATTTTTAGATGTTTTTTTCTGAAATAGACTATAGTCATCTTGCTTTTAGTTTCGTATTTTTCTGAAACTTACTATAACTAACTTACGTTTTGAAGCCAAGTAAGTATTGAAATTACATAATTATGAAGAAATGTATGCACCAGAAGTATTAAACATTGGTTAATTATGTCTGTTTCACAGAATTTTGGCATTTCATGCTAGCCTGTTTGTTTACCATGCGTACACAAAATGGCAGACATTGCTTTCGATCGCTACTTTCGTTTTCTGGCAGATGGCAAATACCGACAAGAGCACACAATAAAATGCTTTGAAATGATAACAATCCTGTTATTTAGGAACCTTTATCATAGATATATAGTAAGTATTCATGAAACCTGTATAGACATCACTAAAATGTTGTTGCCAGTTAGTCTTCATCCATACACATGTGTGGGACATTCAAGTGACACGTTTTGTTTTGAACATGGCATTCTCGCTGTTCCTATGTGTAAACACTTGGCAAAGATGTCCTAAGTTGCCCAATGCAATAAATTTATAGCTGCTTGGATATCTGTTAAGCATCAGATTGATGTGAAACAGTATTTTATTAGTGTCTGCAAAGACAAATCGTCACAATCTGGCACAAATATTGTATGTAATCAGTTGATTTTTTTCAGCGAAAAACGTAGGGGCGCCCTTATTAGAGGAGGCTCTCTAATAGGAAAAATACAGTATGTTACTTCTCATATATATCAAAATGAACCAAATGAAAAGAAAATGAGACAAATACATGTATTTGTGTATGAAAAGATTGCTTAGGTTGAACCGCTCAGGGGACATAACTCGTCAAAAAACTGACCTCTATATAAAGGACACCTCTCTATAAAAGACATTTTAGCCTTGTCCCCTGGGTGTCCTTTATACACAGGTTTGACTGTATGTGATAATCATTGTAAGCATATTAAACCTATGCTGTAAAATGAATTTACTCTATAACCAATGTTTGCCATGTTTTTGACAAATGTCTTACACATGCTAATTCAAATGTACATATCATTCAGAATGGCAATCAGACGCAGACCAATTTCACAAAGTAAATATGCTTTTAAACATAGCATGTTAACAAGGATTTCATCGTTTGTATTTAGATTAGCAGTAGGTTTTTAATTCACAAAAAGACTCCCCTTTCAAGCAGAAAAATTCATAATTATCTCCCCTTCGACCTCAACATATGCGCCCATATAGTTGTCTCCACTAGTATTTTAAGATTTAATATGGCCTTTATCCTTTATAAGGATTGACTGGCTGGACCTAGTTAATCGATTTTTAATTAATGACAGACCTGGTGACTTCATATGTTTTCGGACGAGCCTTAGAAAATCCCTCAAAGGCCTGTATCAAAATCTTCAGGTTCGTCAGGATTAATACTTGAAACAGAAAACGGCCCAGGATAATTCATCCTTCTATAAAATAAATTAGCTTACCTTTTTAACAAACTGTGGTAAAACAAAAGCTGCCCGATGAATGGCTGTGTTGTAGTAACGAAGATCCATCTGACTGATTTCTTCATCTGTATAACACCTTACTGGCTCCTCAAATACAACGTCCTACAAAATACAAGTGCATGACACACAAAGATCAAAAACACCTTTCTGTATGAAGTATTAATCAAGAGTTACTTCCCTTAGTTGAACTCCGTCATTTATGATTACTAACGTAAAGTAAAAAAGGATATCCGTTTGATCTATCAGAGTTATTTCCATTGTTTTACTCTGGGATTTTGAAGGAAATTTACGATATGATGGAATTAAACACCTTTTGCATATTTTTATTGAAGGCTTATATATATGTTCTATATACATGTAGATGGCAGAGCTTTGCAGACGATCTTTATAATGCGTGCTAGCGCATTTTGAGATGATTGTCTGCAAAGCTCTGGCATTGATATAGACCATACATGCCATATATAGGGAGATAGTTTAATACTTATTAACATTTCATTATTAACTCATGTTGGAGTTTTTACATTGTTTAAGTTAGACCAAGAAAACCATTTATCAACGACAATTAATCCACAGGATGGAACAGCCATTTTGATGGTGATCAGTTGAAGTTACTTTGCCTTGGTTAGTTTATATTGCAGAAGTTGCAGTTGAATGTAACTATTTTGTAATAATCTTTTTGTTTATCAATTCTTCATAAAGATGAATTCACTACCGTAATCAACATTACAAAATCTATTTTATCTTACACTATTAAACATTTATTCATTACTGTAACCAACACTACAAAATCTATTTTATCTTACACTAACATTAATTCATTACCGTAATCAACACAACAAAATCTATTTTAACTTACACTAACATTATTTCATTACTATATTCAACACTACAAAATCTATTTTATTATACACTAACATTAATTCATTACCGTAATCAACACAACAAAATCTATTTCATTATACACTAACATTAATTCATCACTATATTCAACACTTCAAAATCTATTTTATTATACACTAACATTACTTTCAATTGTTTCATGTTACCTACATGATGCATATCCCTTTTAATCATTGAAAATTACTATTTTTGAGTAATTTTATACTGTGTATCCCCACTATAATTGGTAAAAACTTACGGGGCTTGTGCTACACATGACAAATCCAATATGGCCGCCTGTATAACTTGGCATCATGGTGTAGGCAAACCCAACCCGAGGAAACGCCGTACGGGCCATGGCTAAAAACCCTGTGATAAACTCCAGGTCGAAGTAGAAGCTCTCACCTGTAAATTATAAATCATTTTATTACTTACTGTAATCAAATTTCTTGGCAAATTTTCTTGTCCAATGACTTGTTCATAGTGATCTATACTTGTTCATGGCGATCTGTTTTTACAATTTTCAAGTAAAACAGTCTATAATTGCACTTGTTAGTTATATATAGTCTTTGTCACAGTGATTTATTTAAGTAATCTGCCTCATGACAACTTGGTACATGTAAGGACATAAATGGTCAGTTCACACTTCAGACAAAACAAATTCTGTATTTGATAGTAATATTTGATTACTTATATTTCTGATAATGACTTTGACTGTCTTTGATTTGAGTTTTTGTCAGGTTTTTCTTCTCAGGGATCAATCTAGGTTTTGGGGGAAACTACCCTTTTTCAAAATAGGGGAAAAATTTGGCGAAATATAGGGGAATTTGAATCTTTTTATTTTGGTCCAAAATTATATTCATTTTCAACAAAAAGTACTGTAAAACAACAGATTTTATTTTCAGATTTTGTAATGCAAGATTTTAAGCTCAATAATGAAAAATTTGAGTTTATCATAAAATATGCAGTAGCTGTATGATAAATATGAAGAAATTTGTGTACAAAAGTATAAAAAAAAATAATGAAAAATAAGTCACAGGGGAAATTGTGTTACAAAAACGGTAATTTTTTAGCTTCAAATGGGGAATTTTTCAATCTTCAGGGGAATTTTAGGCCGGAGGGGAATTCATTCCTTGAGGGGAAATTTACCCATAAACGGTAATAAATCAAAGCTAGATTGATCCCTGCTTCTGAAATCTTAAATACGAAGTAGTGCATGTGGATATATAACCATGTATTTTCAAAATTTGGTACAGTTGATTGATTTAACAGCCAGGGTTATCTAAGTGTATTCCAGGTTCATGAGGTGTAAGAAAACCAGAGTACCTCAAAAACAAGAGGCCCAAAGGGCCTTAACGGTCATCTGACTACCTTGGCAATAGTAAATTTAATTTCATATGGTGTCACTTTGTCAGGACCGTGTCAGGATCATTTTCAATTTCTTTCAACAAATTTTCTTTCAAACAAGAGGCCAAAGGGCCTTAACATGTAGGAAGTTAATTAGATATAGTGTCATGGTAGCCATCTTCGATTTGGGATCAACCAGAGATGTAACAACACTTTGTCGGGACCATGTCAGGATCATTTC